>RJWM01021109.1:0-35753 GCA_004363535.1 Dasyprocta punctata | reverse complement strand
AAATGTGAAAATATGAACATTATAGGATATATGTATTTGTATATGTGTGTGTATGTGTATTTTTGTAGAAAGAGATTGCTATGGTTTGGATGTAAAAATATCTCCTCAAAGTCTCATGTGTTCAGAGGTGGTGCTTTCAGAAAGCAATTTAATCATGAGGACACTATTCTCCTTAGTGCAAGAATTCATTGATGAATGACGATTTTAGAGCTAAATATGCCGTTAATGAAGCCTGATTGGAGGAAGTGGGTAATTGGGGGATGACTCGGAAGAGTATATCCTCCTATCCAGTTTCTTTCTTTCCCTCAGATTTTCTTCCACCTCTGTACTTCATGGTTGCCGTGAGTTGAGCAGCTTTCTCCCAAAGGTCCTTTTGTCATTCCATTTCTTTCCGGTAGAGCCAGATAACCATGAACTGAAACCTCTGAAACCATGAGCCAAAATAAACCTCTTCTGCTTTAAATTATGTGTATGAAGTACTTTGTTCCAACAACAAAAGAGTGACTAATACCTATAAACAAACAAACTTATGAGGTAATTTGGAAGATAAGGTTAGTCCTTTTTATCTTCTAAAGTCCGTTATGATTTTATATAAATTATAACATTAAACAATAGATATTAAAAATCAAGTATTTAAAATGAAGCCATCATAATAGAAGACTATAGCAGTGATTTGCTTAAGAACAACCTAAATATTAATTTGTTTTTCCATTTAACCTATTACACTGAATAAGCTGATAAATAGGAGAACTTCTGTTTCAATCAGACTTTTCCTTTCTAAAGGTACAATTTTTTTTTAGTTGGCATGTATAAAGTCTTATATTGAAAGGAAAAGTCATTAGAGAAAATTCATTCAAATTCTACTATTTCATCGATAAATTGGACAATATAATAACAGAGTAATGTCTTATTGTATTTGAGTTGGCACAACAAAATACCATAAAATGGGTGGGCTATAAACAACAGAAATTTATTTCTTACAGTGCTGGATGCTAGGAAGCCCACAATCAAGTTGTTGGCAGATGAGCTAATTGAACAGAAACTTCTTTCCTGTTCATCGACAGTGACTTTTCTCTGCAACTTATGCAATAAAAAGTGTGAAATGGTCTCTCTATTTTATAAGGACATGAATTCCACTGAGAAAACTCCACTTTTATGGTCTAATCATCTCCCAAGAATTCCACTTCCTAAAAGTATCATGTTGATGACTTGGTTTCAACATATAAATTTTGGGAGATGGACATTCAGAATATAACACTTAAGTGAATTAAGTGTTATACTGAGAAAATTATTCAAGCGATCATTCTTAAACTATAATTCCAACTTAAGTGGTTCTAGTTAAAAGGGGATGTGGTGGGAAAGCAGTAAATATGAAAAAGTTCCTGGCAAATTTTAATGTACACTTCTGGTTTCAGTTTTAACTTTACAACTGTCACAGTCTTGCATAATTTGTGTTGTTAAATAGTTATTTTATAAATTGAGACTAATGTTAACAACCTCCTAACATCTCTAGATATTTTGTGCATTAAGGATATACAGATAAAGATCACAGACATACAAATCTAAGGATCAACATTATGCAGTACTTTATTCTCTCTGTCCTTTCAGTTAGTCAGTTTCTACACTTAAAGTTAAAATCCTTACATTGCTAACTACCAAACAAACTCCTTTCAAGTAATTCAACAGATCTCTTCACTTAGTATTTCTTTGTGTGATATTTATTCTTATCTTACTAAAATTAAAATTCTAGCCCATTCCATTTCATTCAGTTGGTAAGACTTTACCATTTCTTTACACATTTTCTCTGCAAATTCTTGAATTCATTTAAATAGAGCAACCTCTTTATAAGTTATAATAAATCTACAAGATTTGCCTTAAATATCTACTAGCATTAGTAAGGGTTGATCAACATCTAATAATAAAGTTGATTGTACAGTTTATTCTGTTACAACAAATCTAAGTACATGAAATTTTGAAATAATTTTTATTGACGGCAGCTCTGGTAATAGTGGGTGCTGGGGAATCTGTGTATTTCCTGATTGTTTGAGAACAATCTGAAGTACTTAAGATAAATATGGGAAATACAACACAAAGGGAAGATTTATCCTCCTCAACACATGATTATGCGGGCCCTAATTATTGGAGCTCTTTTTCCTCCTGTACCCTTGTTCACATTTTTCCTTCTGTCAATACTCTCAACTCAGTACACCTTTCAAAATTTCTTGGGTACAGCAAGTACACAGAAAATCAGGCAAATACGTAGAAAGCTTTGTTAGTTTTCCTCTACTCCCAGCTCGTATTTCTGTTTCTGTCCTTCATGCTTATCCTGTAGTGTCACAAAGCAGATGTCTGAAGAACTGAAAAATCACTGCTTCATGTTAATATATAGAAGCAGAATTTTTTTCTACATTTTTATTAGTGCATATTGATTGCAAAATTTGTTTTTGTGTTTGCTTCAGGACAGGGTCTACTCACTATGTGGCCCAGCCTGGCCTCGAGCTCATAGTGCCTTACCTTAATGAGTGCTGGGAATATAGGCATTTACTACCACAACTAGAACGATTATACATACTGATGAATGGGTTTAAGTTTTACAAATTTGTACATGGACATAATGAAATTTAGTCATTTCTACTGTTACCTTCTTTGTCCTCCCCCCAATATTTTCAGATATGTTTTAGGAGACTTCAATAAGTATAATGCATTTTAATTAAACTCACTCCCCTGTTACCAGCCAGTGTACCCTCTCTCCTTTCTTCCCTTCCTGTTGTCTAACAGCAGCCTCCTTTTTACTTTGTTGTCATCTTTTTCAAAGAAGTGCCTACTGTGTGTATGTGGTGAGTAGAACTTTTATATTCTGACAAGACTAGCTAAGTGTTTGCATAGGAGATGAAGTGACTGGACACTATAAATGGGACAAGACTGGGGGAATCTTCCAGTGGTTGAGACTGAATTGTGAACAATATATTTTATCCTAGTGTGTCATGCTTACAAATTGGTTTGCTGAAGGTGGAAAATGTCTGACTTTTTCCCCATCATGCAAGACTTAGTGACTGTTGCAGGGATCCAGCAGCAACCTTTGATGTGCTACCTTTGGGATCTAATCTCATCAATTGATATTCTTGTCCCACATATTTTATACATTAAGCTTTCTGTCAATCTGAAGCACTCAGTTTCCACTTAGACAAATTTATCTTCCATTCTCTTTTGACTCTGCCTATTTTCATTAAATACATTTATATGAAAATAGGGTTTGGATCTCATGGGAGCTTGGCTTTTCTCCTCACAGAATTTCTCTCCTGTGAAACTATAATGCTTTCCTAGGGAGTTGATGTAATGTCAAGGACATTATGCAAAACAATCCAAATTCAACAAATAAGAACAATCTGACTTAACAAAATGCTCAAGAGAGATCAAAATGTTGGATTAATATACAACAAAGTTATTTTTATCATTACCAAAACCTCAGTGAACATTTCTTTTTATGTTGTGCTATTTAGATTAAGGAATCTGTAGCAAAAGTTTAACAATACCATAATAACAGGTCAAGGAATTAATTTATGAATGTAGAATTGTTTTATAATAACCAAGATTTGTTTTAAAGAAACCATAGTTGAGAGAACTGTAAAAAACACAAAATTGCTTAAAAACTGATTTAAAAAATTCCATAGTGTTTACCACTTTAGAGGCTGAGGCTAGCAAAATAATTGTGGTATGGATCACATTGTTTTCAAAATTTTACTCGGTTCATTTCATGAGAAACAGAGGTTACTAAATGTCTGCTCAGGTGACAAATGTGCATGCATCTGCCGAATTACTATCCTTAAGAATGTTTTATTAGGGCCTCTTATGTTTCAACTATTGTAATATAAAAGGTAGAAATTTAGAGAAAGAAAACAGGAAATATTTTATTTTACTTACCCTAATGGAACAGAGAACAATTTAAATGTAAAACTGTAAATTACCTCTTCAGAGTCTGCAATTGGCAATTCCTCTTGTCTTTAAATAACAGACTATTTAAAGTACAAAAGCCACACATTCACTGTTATAATTCATATAGCAAGATGTTAACAATGCATTAGTCACCTAGAGTACAGAATTCATGATCAGTACCTCTGGAGATTTTAATGGAGAGAGATGTTGTGGTGACAATTGCCCAAAGTAACGGTACATAATTACTTCATACCTTGCTCTAACGGATTGAGATGAAATGTAATATATAAAAGGCAGAGGAAACATGTTTTTTAATAGTTAAGTAGAAACAGAGAAACTGTACAACTAGAATCTCACAATATTGGCACAGGAATAGACAAGAACAAAAAAAGCTGTCTGAAAGATGCCAGTATTCACTTCAATGTATGGGTTGGATCCTAGAAATTTCTTGGGTGAAGAAGAGACAACATCGACAAAAATAAAACTCTTGTATCTACAATATGGGAAAAGCAAGCTTGTGGTTGCAGAGGTTTTAGCTTAGATTTAGCTTAGCAGCTGCTAAAGCTGTTCCTATCCCAAACCTAGCTTTTTATAAGTTGAATTAAAGAGAACATTTTAATTAAGTAATAACCAAGCTAATTGTTAGGATTTTTGTTTGGTTTTTAAGGTTTTTTCTGGCATAGACACTTCTATTGCCTTACGGAACAGGGTTTAATGGTAAAGACCAGAAAGAACTGAGGAAACAAGTTCATCAGAAGTTGAGGCGATATGAAAACTGATTATCCCACACCAGCATGCTCTATTGTCAGCAATTTGGTAGTTCAACAATTTCTGGTTTCAGATTTCTGCTGCCTGTGTTTTCCTTCTGTTCTGCTTGTCTGGAACTTTGTGTGTCTCTGCTGCGTGACTTCTGCTTTATCACTGGCAGTTGCCTCATAGCCTCTGATGGGTCTGTCAGGGTTGTCCACGTGTCTCCAGGCCCCTCTGTGTGCTCCAAAGGCAAACTCCTTATAGAAGATGGAATGCAGTGGTTAACCCCATCCCTCAAGAGGGTAATTCCATTCTGCAAGATTTTCCTGCAACGACTTATTGTACACTTTCCTGCAACAACTCATTATACATTTTCATTTAGGCAATAATTCCAAATATAACTGGTTTTGGCAGGGATGGCAATGTAACATGGTACAAAGCACTGTTGCCAATAGATTACAGCCTACTTTGCATGCAGAGCTCTTTCCTAAGAGCCCACATAGAGTTCACTTCCTCGCATGCTTTAAAACTATGCTCACATAATTTCTTCTCGATAAGAACTTCCTTGACCACCCTGTCTGAATCTTAATTCCCCACTTCTCTAACATTTGCCTGTGCAGTCAATTTCTATCCACTATGCTTTTTCTGACTCTTTATTTTCCTTCTAAATATCCTTCAAGATGAGAAAAACCATACAGGCTTCACATTTACTTTGTATAATCTCTCTCCTTTTGTTGAATACAAGCTCCACAAGTATAGAAACTTTTACTTATTCTTCCACTACTTGTTGCCACTATTTTGTTACACCAGAACATGTCTACCATCTGGTAGCCACAGAATAAATACTTACTGAACTAACATATGTTAATTAAACAGATACTGTGAGCAAAATGAGAGATGGAACTAACAAGAAAAAATAATAAAGTCAAGACCCAGTGTGTTGCAGGGAACTAATGGATCAATGAATTCAGATACGAACAGCAGTTAGAGGTCTTCACAAAGATCTCTGGACAAAACATTTCATTTTAAATCTCATTTAATCCCAATTCTTTTGATAGGAAAGATAATGAGTTTATAATAAAGACAGTGTACAAAAAGAAAATTATCAGATACATTGGGAAAGTTACAAAAGAAAGGAGCCATAATAAAATGTATTAGCAAGTGCTGTAAAGAACAGTATAGGCTGTGATGACGGATAAACAATGACATGCCTCACAACCATCCTTTCCTCCTGATACCCATGGTTTTGTGTAATCTTCAGGAGAGAACAGTTACTTTCTTCAAAAAAATAAAAATTAGTAAAAAAGAATAGTGCCATTTTCATGGTTGCATTATATAAGAGTGTAATGTCTATCTTGTTCGTTGTCTCTCTCCTGGCTTTGATGGCCTTAGCTCCTATGAGATGAGCTAATCTATGAAGAAGAACATACGATGAGGAACTTAGGGTAGACTTTGGCCAACATTGGGGAAAAAGCACAGAACTTTGGGCCTATAATTTTTAAGAAATTGAATTCTGCAAGTGACAATGTGATCTTGGAAGCAGACTATCCCTGATCTAAATCATTTATAAATCATAAATTTTTTTGGTACCAGGAATCAAACTCAGGACCTTGTACTTGCCAGGCAGACACTGTGCCACTGAGCTCTATCCTCAGCCCTATAAATTATAATTGTTAGTTATACAAATTAATGGGTTTCAATGTGATATTTCCATATGTACATATATCGTGCTTTCATTATGTGCATCCTTGTTTCTACCCTTTCTTAATCTCTTTATTACTTATTCTCCCTTTTTCTCCTAGTCTTCTCTCCCAGATCCTCTTTCCATTCTCTAATAGTCATTCTTTTGTTTGGTATCTGGATTATTTAGTTAGTTAAGGTAATGTTCTCTAGTACCAACCATTTTTATGCAAATGACAAGACTTCATTCTTTATATATGGGTGATGCTCTGTATGTTTACCACATTTTCTTTATCCATTAATCCACTGATAGGCATCTGGGCTGATTCCATAACTTTGCAATTGTTCATAGTGCCAAATAAATATGAGTGTGGAGCCAACTCTATTTGATTCCTTGGAGTGCATATATCTGTTTATATAACTTGCCCATTTGATCAGATTTTTTTTGTGTTTAAGGTTTTTGAATTTTTTGCACATTCTGGGTATGTATCTTCGGTCAGGCAAATAACTGGTGAATATTTCCTCCCATTCTGTAGATCATCTGTGCCCTCTGTTGATTATTTCCTTTGCTTTCAGGAGTTTTAAATCTGATGTAAGACTACTTACCAGTTCTTCAGCAAACATTTCATGTTCCTGGCATCTGTAACTCCTTGAGGTCTCTACTGTACCTTTGGCCTTACTTTCACAGCTGCATACATTGCTTTTTTGAAATATGGGGGAAAGCACCCATGATCTAATAACTTGCACTCTACAGGGTCTGCCCCCAGTTCACACAGTAGCTGAACCCCGTGAATCATGACTGTTGTGGGTTCTAAGTTTCTGGATCACTGAGCATGGTGAAATGAATCCCTGGGAATCAATTCCCTAGGTAGCCCTTCTGGAGCAGAGGGGTGAGGGACTCTTCTGTCAGATGAAATTTTTCTACTCTCGCATTCTTGAGCCTTGCTGATTCATGAAATGCCTTCAAGCCATCTCCTATTGCCCTGATACAAGGTACTTGGCCTCCCCCACCTTGGCATTTTTTTAATGCTAATCTTTTCAGCTACCCTGCCATGACCAAAACTTTTCAGACACTTTCTTTCTAGTGAAACTATAAACTTTTTACATCTGCTTTTTTCATAGTGATTCTCTATGGATCTGGCTAAAAGCAACTAGCAACAACCATGTTACAGCCTGGATATTAGGCTGACTTGAAATTTCCTTCATCAGATTAATTAGTCCCACTGTCCTTAATATTTCCTATGAAGTCTCATAGGACATGGGTAAAAATTAGAAAAAATTTTTTTCCAAAATGTTGCAACATGGTATTTAGTTCTATTGCCAAAGGAGGCCTACTAAAACTTCCTCAGTCTGGCCTTTACTATTCACATTCATTCTGTTTTTTATAAGCTCTAAGTCTCACTCATTAATCTCTGTTTGTCTGTCTCACTTCTTATACTTTCCAAATTCCTCTGGAAACCAAATTCCAAAGGCTTTTCTTGGTCAGGTATAGTCACAGCAACAAAACCACTCCTGGAATCAATTTTCAGTATTAGTCACTTTCCCATCACAAAATATGCAACAGCCAACAACTTGAAGGAAAGGAATTCATAGTTGCCTGCGGGTTGAATCCGAAGTCAGCTGGATCCAGGGCAGAAATGACATGGTAAAGTGGCCTGATGGAGGATAGCTGCTCATTCCATGATAAGCAGAAAGCAAAGAAAGAGAGGACTAAGAACTATAGACAAGATTATAATCTCAGATATGCCTTCAGTGACTCACCTCCAACGAGGCCCCAACTTCTAATAGCACATTTAGACACTGATCTCACCACTGGATGAATCCACTCATGAGTATATGACCCCCATGACAAAATCACCTTCCAAACCCATGAGATCTTTAGGGGACATTTCAAATTTAAACCATAATATTTGTTTGGGCTATTTGGGTTTTTTTGTGCTTCAAGGTAAGTTTCAAAATTGCTGTAACTGTCTTTGATGTTGTCATAGGAATTGCATTGAAGCTGTAGATCACCTTTGGTAGTATGGCCGATTCAGCAATATGAGTTCTCCCAAACCATGAAGATGGCAGGTAGGTTAACTACATCCTTGGCCCATGGTATGACTGCAGCAACATAAGTGACTCAAAATTAGAGGAGCCAGTTAAATAAGTTCAGATTTCTGAAATGCAGAAATTATGCACTAAAAATCTGTGTTACTTTAAGCCACTAATTTTGCAGTAGTCTGGTATAACCACTAAATACGCAATATGTAACTACAATAATTTTAGGATTTTCACTGATTTCTGTCTGTGAGAGTCAGCTTATAGATTCATCACAAGAAATGAGTATGAATCTATAATGGTATTTAAATCTATCAAACTAAACATTGTAAAATTTTCTAGATTTTGGCAGTGACTATTGAGACTTGAATTCTTTTTCATTTTTAACCACATTAATTTATGTCTTTTTTATTTTGGGGGTAAGATTGGTGAGTTAATTTTTTTCATTTATACAACTAGCTTGTCTTAGTTTATTGTAAAGAAAGTTTTGTGTTATATCTGGTTTTTTTTGTAAGAAAAATTTTGTTTAATGTCTTCTACTCAGCAACTATTTTGAATAACTATTTTTAGTAATTATTATTATTCTCTTATTATTGTTTTATTAAATTTTTGTTCCTTTTATAAACTAAAAAATGGAAAACAGAATGGGAAAAGAGCAAAAGATAAAACATCATAAAAGTAAGAACTTGAATGTGGGAAATAGAGAAAAAGTATAGGTAAGAGCACTCATACTTTCATCTTATAATGTGAGAAGTAAAGTTTGTATAAGAAGGAATAAAGATATAGGTATGTTACTCAAATACACAAAAGGAACAAATAGAAGAATAAATGTGATAAGTATATCAGAGTGAAGACAAAATGAACGTTGGATAATTAAAGTGAACCACAGTTCTTGCTACTGTGGGAAGAAAGCAGTGTACTGCTACTACATGGTAAATAATACAGCATGACATAAACATTTTACTGAGATAGCTAGAAATAATGGGTAGTAAAAACAAGAGTTAAACTGTTTTCTTCTTGCTGCAAGACAGTGGAACAGTAAGGTATTAATTTTTATTTTCTTTATGAATTATTTTATTTGAAATATTCTGCATATTTTACTATGAAAAATGAAACAAAAATACATAAGATATGAGTGATGTTCTTTAAGTAATAAATTAGAAGTAAAGTATGTATCTATATATATAAATTTGGAGAAGTTCGGTTCAGTTTATTACAATGTCAAGTCGATTTACCACTATTGCACTTATTCTGCATATAGAAGGTCAACATTTAAGAGGGATTTTTTCTCTAGTAAAGATAGGTTTTCAGAATCTTCAATATGAGATGTTACAATTACACAAGCAAAGATATAAGTTCATGTCCATATTCCGTACCTTTGTCCCTTACTGCCGATGTACCACCTGCTGCAAGTGGGTATTTGGTTTGGATAATGCTTTAATTAATCCATTTCTCCCAAAGTTACTTTTGAGAGAAATTTGACAAGAATTTTCTTTATACTGTTATCTGGTAAGGTGTATTTTATTATTGATTCCTACATGTCATTTCTGGTTCGCTAAAATCTTCAGGATATTCCCAGTATTCCTAAGTTCAACCCCCTTTTTTTTTTTTACGTTATTGCTTACTTTTGCTGGTGATATAAGTAATACACATTTATCTTAAATAATATGAATAAACATAGCAATAAAAATAATGAAATCAACTGAAATTCTACCACTAGAGAATAACAACTATTGAAATATTGGTAAGCCAACTTTCCTGCTTTTCCTTCTGCATTCTTAAAACATGCATGTCTCCATAGTCCCATAAATTTTACCTTTTCTATAATAGGGCTGTATTATCAAGTTGTTCTTAATGTTGAATAGGATCCTCCTCTGGAAATTGTGCTTCTCTGAACATTGTATATTTATACTTTCCTGAACTGTTTGTGTATTTGTTTTACTTTCCTGAGAAGGGTATGCCTAATAACAGAGCACTGTATATATGCATTTCTCTATTAAAATATTTCATGATTTTGCAACTAAGGTGATATATGTGGACAATTGATTTGAAATTCTATCATAGATATTAAGAGGTAATAAAAGAAATGAGTTAAAATAAATGTATAATAGTATGTCAAAATCTATTTACATACAATTTCATATAAGGAGAATTGTTCTGGGTATAATTGTGAATTAATGCACCAATATGCTCACATACAAGCCATCTGGCAATATCAACCATCTAAAAGATAACAACCAATCAGGAAGGAAGCAATTACAATCCCTCATCTACCCCAATAGATGTCATAAAATCTACAATTTATTCAGGATCCATTAAGTTGCACCTCACGCTTACTTTTGGTCATAGTTCTAATAAAGTTAATTATCTGATTTCAAGAAAATTAAAAGCAAAATCTTGGGACAGTCATAATAGAACAATATAACAACAGATATAGCTGTCAATCAGCACAAAAATTTGGCTCTAATGATGCTAGAGTTTAGTCTTCTAAATGGCCTTTACAATGTGAGGGTTCATTAAGAAGAACCTATGTTTAAATAATGATCTTGAAGTATTAAGGAGGGTCATGGATATAAATTGATGGCACAAGTGCCTGCCTGGCAAGTGGGAGGTTATGAGTTCTATCCCTGGCACAAAAAAAGAGAGTGAGAGCAAGAGAGAGTGAGAGCGAGAGAGAGAGAGCAAGAATGAGAGAGAGAGAGAGAGAGAGAGAGATTTGAATGAATTATAAGGTTAACTTATCTTTGGGTTCCTCTGGTTAAAAAAAAATCAATGAAATGTGTGACAATACTTCAGAAAGATTTTATTTCAAAGATTAGCAATTAACCAAAGTTCTCATGGCTTTAACGTATAATTACATTGTCAGTAGAAGTAGCTAGCGTTATAACTATTACCACCTCACTGTCACTACCATCATCACTACTTCTACCATAGCAGCCACAGCAGCAGCAGCTGCCACTGCATCATTATTTCCACCACTTTTTAAACTTCTATGTGCAAGGCATGGTGGGAATCACTTCTCATTTTATTTTATTTTATTTTTTATTTTAAACAGAATAAGAGTAAGAAATTAAAGTAAAACAATTTCACAACAAGCCAGTAGAAGAGTAACAATAATCAGCACATTGCATATTGTTATATTCATAGCAGTTGTCTAGGGTATAAAATATAGACATGAAACATTGTCCAGAAAATTATTAGCACAAGACTTTTGCCTCAATGAATCAAGAGAAACCAGTTATATGATTATCTTTTTTGTTATGATTGCACCATTATTTTCAAATAAAAATTTCGCATTAAAAATGAAATCTGAAGATAACCCTATGAAAACTACTTTTCACTGAAAATTCTTTTTCTTTAACTACCTTAACTAATTTTTTATATACATAGATTTTTTTTCAGTTCATCACAAAGTGCAATAATGTAATAGTTAAAAATATGTGACTTATTTAGTTCACTAAGAAGTACATTTTCAATACTTACCCATTTAAGAGTGAAAATGTCTAGTTTATTGTTCTTTACAGCTGAGTAGTATCCCATTATATAGAAATATCACATCTTTTTTGTCTGTTCCTCAGTTGCGGGGCATTTAGGTTGCTTCCAAGATCTAGCTATTATGAACTGGGCAGCTATAAACATAGGCTGGTGCCACCACTGTGGAAATCAGTGTGGAGATTCCTCAAAAAACTAGGATTGGAGGTCCCATTTGACCCAGTTATTCCCCTTCTGGGTGTCTACCCAAAAGAATTATAAACATCCTGCCTCAGCGATGCACCTATGTTTATAGCTGACTTCTCATTTTAAAGTAATTAACCCGATAAGAACCATCAGAAGCACAGACCGATTTTTTCAATGAACTAAAGGAAATTAGTAGTATAATTATGCTAACATATGCATCATGTATCATATACATATATGCTGGTTGATCAATTTTTCATGCCTATGTGTTGTAATCTGATCAAATACTTTGAAGACAACACTAAGCAATATATTAACCATTATCAATTTCCTGTTACCATTTTGAAATTCTGTATCATTGTTTTTATTCTTTTTTTTCACTTAAAAAAAAGAAGCATAAGAAGATGTTGTCCATATTTTTCAGATAAATAAGATTTGGGAAAAATAAGACAATAAAGACAGAAACAAAGAAAGGAGAAGAAAGAAAAGAAGAATGGAAGGCAGGAAAGAAGGAAGAGAAAGAAGGTTGCCTAAATCCTCAGTATCTTGATTTCTGTGTCAAGTGTGCATGTTTGTGTACTTTCTAATCCCATATTTGTTTCTCTTCTTACTGCTTACCCTCGGGTAGTTTTCTTCACCCTGTAGGTTCAATTATACCTATTCAGATTCGGTTCGTATTTATATTTCCACTAAAGATTGGTCCTCTAAGCTAAATTCATGTATCTTATGTCTACTGAAATCTTCTCTTGAATGTCTCATTAAGCCTCTTGAAACTCAGTGTATTCCAAGCTGAATTTATTATCCTGCATTAACCCTGGCCCTCTCCCGCTGTCCCTTACTCTAGTGATCAGTTCCTCCATCCATCCTATTGTACAAGCCAGGAGGCCAGAAGTGCCAGTCTCAACATTCTCCTTTCCCTCCATTTTGTCATTCTACTCACTACCAGGTTACATCAACTATTACTTTATTAGTAATCTACTTTACATTTCTTTTACTTTCTGTTAGCTGGGGATCTCTGTGAGGCAGGTTTCAAATTATGGCAATACACCAGGAAAGTTTGAGATAAGCATTAATGTATGGTCATCAGATGTTACAGATCTGAGAGTAAATTTTCGTCTAAAAGGTGTTCAAACTTGGAACTGACTCAGAGGCCAAAGGCTTAAAGAAGCAGAAGATTTGCTCAAGACACGAGGAGTAAGTTAAGTTGTGTGATGGTGGTGTGTGCTCTGTGTGCATGAATGGGAATTTGTACTTGCTGAATTCTAGGCTCCGGCAATCATTGGCAGGAGACAGAGCTGCAAATATTTATGTTTTAAAACTTAAAGTATAAAGCTAGTTAAATCTTTCTAATGATTAGTTTTAACGTTATTGAGCGCATCTTACCTAACTTTTTACATTATATTGAGGAAGATTCACCTTAAACACAGATTGGACACTGGTAATCTGTGTGGGGAAGAGATCTTTGGATTCTTTCATAGTGCAAAGGAAAGAAATTTGCTTTCTGGTGAATTAAACAAATTCCTAATCTAGTCTTTCAGACTAGAATGCTAAAAACTATGAAGGAAATTAAAACCCCATGTTAAGTAGATCTACAAAAACATTGTGACTGGAAATTGATTGAAACTTAAGGCCTTTCTTCCAGAAAACAAGGACTTGATTGTCAGGCCTATAGTAGGTCTTGAATCTTAATGCCATGTGTTTGTACTTACTAAAAATGGTTTCAGTGAAAAGTATATTAGTAATCAGAACTTCTGGCCTAGTTGGGAGTTCTTCCAGTTGCAAAATTTGTTTGCGTGGAACTGTTTGAATTTTTTATTTTCTAGTCCTTCCACCAGTAGAATTGAAGCTAGAATTTCACTTTTGATAAAAGAACAAAAAATGAACATGCTATTTGTAAACTGATGTTTAGTGATGAGTGATAAACTTGAAATACTAGAGAATATATTATAATCCTAATCCTAGGTAGTTTTATGAAAATGTATCTCTTATTTTTTGAACCTATATTCACATTGATTTTCAAGATACTTTAAGTTATATTTTTTCCTCTTTTTTCAGAGCTGTTTCTTATTTGGTGTCCACATTTTGTTTTTATTGCTAGGACTTCATTCATTCATAAGGGGCTGCATTATTTTCACAAGGCTTCTTACACCTATGGCTGATGTTTTGTTCTAGTCTTCCAAGAAGGGCCATTTTAATTTTAGAGTCACTTCTAAAGTCATGTGTTCACAGACTTTGGGAGTGTTTGCATATGAATGCAGATACAAATTAAGACCCAAGCTGACTTCATCGTGTGTCACCCAACAAATGTTGACAATGGAAGGAATACCTTGTATGTAGTATACTGTCACTTGCAGACTGAAAAGCTGGCAAAGAAACTTAATTTTCTTCTTTGCATAGATCAGAAAAACTTTAAAAGGTAAATGTGCTGAGGTCTCTTACTGACCTCAGCAGATGAACTGAGCTGATAGTGCTAATTCAGATTTAAGAAATTATATGAATCTTGGTTTGTAGATTTGCAATCCACATGCAATATTAGTAAAACAGATAGCTTTTACAATTCCGTGTACATAGGGTCACTCCCATTCTCTTCCACATCCAGTAGTTACTGAACTTTGTGAACTGGCATTGTAACACTATAACAATGTTTTGGTGCACCAATTTCATAAACTTTACAGTGCAATACTTGTTACTTTTCTGAGGCAAACCAAAAGTATATTTCTCAAGGTTTTTGCTGCCTTCTTTAGCAGCACTTGATGGAGGATCTATTATACATTTGTACTAGATAAAAATAAACCGGATTGCAAATCCTTTTTAAAATCTTAAACCATGTACCAGTTTTTTGGTTGAAATTGTATAGGGTAAGTTAAATTGCATTCTTTTAACCAATCTGAGTGTATTTCTGTAAGTGTAGCTATATTGAAATAAAGTTGTAGAAAGCAAAAAAAGAAAAATAATTATCTATACTCTCCATTTTCACCACCAGTTCCTACAGCATGAGCCTTTATAATCAGTTCCTTGCTCAACCACCAGTGCTTCTTATCAGTGTATCTTTCACCAGCCTAGATTCTCTTTGATCTGGTTTTGACATTTTACCTTAGTGATCTTTTCTTATTGCATATTTAAATAAGAAACATTTCTGGCAAAACACATTTTTCCATGCTTTTGA
Organism: Dasyprocta punctata; assembly: GCA_004363535.1. Lineage (NCBI taxonomy): Eukaryota > Metazoa > Chordata > Mammalia > Rodentia > Dasyproctidae > Dasyprocta > Dasyprocta punctata. The sequence continues at coordinate 20,506 of RJWM01021109.1, read as the reverse complement.
GATAAAACCCAAACTTGTCATGTGAGTCTACAAAGTCCTGCAGAGTGTTGGCTCTACTGCTTCTCTAGTTTTGCATCACGCCAGACTCTTTCTCCATTTTCGTTCTCCAGCCACATGGTTCTTTTCAACTATTCACTTTTATTTTACTTTTTCTCACTATGTGTTTCCTCTGCCTCACCCTAGTATGGTGTCTTCTTTCTTTACCTAGTTAACTCTGCTTTTGTTTAATTTAAAACCAATGCACATTTTTATGGACAGCTCCCCTATAGTCCTGAATAGATCAACTATACCTTCATAGACTTTCATATCACCTCATGTGTCTCCTCTGTGTCATTGGCTCCACTAGAAGCTTTATGTTTATTGGTAGAATTATCTTACATTTATCTTTCCTTGTAGGTTAATAAAACATAAGAAAAATGGATATTCTGTTGTTTCTCACCATTGCCAATCTAATTTTTATAGTACCTGGCATGTAAAAGTTGTTCAGTAATAATTTAAATATTGTTCATAGAACCAACTTCTGACAATGGTGAATTGCCCACTTTTAAATACTTTGTTCAAGCTATTCCAAGATGGCATGTGACTATAGAATCACTTAATATTGATTAATTATTGATGAGTATCGCCAATCTCAAAGAAATATGGAGGAAGAAAAATCCTAGGGAAGATGAGAAAATGAGAAACTTTCACACCATCTAGTATTTTACATGATTTTATTTATTTACAGATTTTCAGCCTATTCTTAAAATCAATTTTTAAGCCAACTATGTGATCTTCCTCAAAATGCCATGTTTCAGGTGGGAAGCAGACAGGAACTGAAGATATCAGAAATTTCAGTTTCTGGCATTTATTTGAATATTCTCATTGCTCTATAAATAGTCATTTAAAAACATAACAAACAAACTAATAAAACTCAAAAAATTATTTGAAGGCATTTTGTTTTTCCAAATTAATTTAACTAAAGAAACAAATTCACAAAAATATGTCTAAAATCTACAATGTTCTTATAAGAAAATAAGACACTTGTTTTTGTCTGAAGACAAAACAAAAAATGAAGTTTATGATGAGAGTATTTTCCTTGCATTTAAAAACACAATCAATTTATGAGCTCTGATTTGTATTAGTCTTTAAGATTTCTGTATTAAAATGTAGGATAGATCATAGTTTCTTTCATGTATGATTATTAGTCAAAATTAGAAGCAACAGTTCAGAGACATCAACCTAAAAACATTTTCCTAATACCTGAAAAACGTTTTCATCACTATATTCATTTAATTCTTGTTTCACATAATGTTAATTTCATTAAAATATAATAAACTGCTGTAATTAGACAAAATAGCTATCTACATTCATTTTGATGCAGCAAAAACAATTTCCGTGTAGAATAGGAAAAATTATATTAATAGATATAAATAAAGGAAGGAAGGAAAGAAAAAAGGAAGAAAGAAAGCAAAGAAGTTGGAAGGGAGGTAGAAAGAAGAAACTAAGTAAATGAAGAAGGAAAATTGCGAAGTATTAGGTGATTTTATTCCTAGTTTATTCATTTGACTTTTGTCAGTGACCGCAGAGTGTTTCCTAATTTTAAGCCAAAGCTATCTTATATTTCATAAAATTTGTGAAATAAAGAAAATACAATCATTCCTACACTATTAAAGCCATCTTGAAAATAAAGAACACCTTTGCATCCTTTTTACTATATGTCATCTTCTAAAAGTAAAGTATTTATTATTATGTGATGATATCATATGTTGCCCGGGCCTTAGGACCTCAAATTGACTTCATATATGTGTATCTGAATATGTGAAAGTGTGTTTCAAACTTCTTAAGACAAGTCATTATCAATACTATAATATTGATGTTTATTGCATGGGCTTGAAAATTTACATGAAACATAATCTGCTTAGTGTCTGTCTAATTATCAATATTTCTTTACCTGTAAAAATAAGTCACCGAGGTGATAAAACTATAGATAGGTAGATATTAGAATTTGATTTTACTATAATGAGAATAAAGGTATGTAGAGAAACAAAAATCAAGGGTCAAAAGTACCTTATAGGTTCCCGTATGGTCAAACTTAAGTTTATGAAAAAGTGCAGTCTTCTGGTTAAACATCAGCATTAAAATGGAATTTTGTTTAATTTTCATGTGAGTGTGTATTTAAATAAAACAAAATCAGACTGTATTAGTAATATTTTTATAACTGTGGAAAATACCTGAGATAAACAAATTAAGAAGAATAGCTTTATTTTAGTTTACAGTTACAGAAGTTTCAGTCCATGGTCTGAGGCTCCTAGGTATAAATATCTGGGCAGAAGGGCGTGAGAGAGAAACTGCTCACTGTATGGCAGTCAGAAGTAGAGAGAGTGAACAAGACAGCGAGAGAGAAGAGAGGACACACTTCTCAGAGGGAAATTACCAGAAATCTCTTTTCTCCAAACCAGTCCTCATCTCCTACAATGGATTAACCCATGATCCAGTCACCTTTAGAAAAGCTACATCACTGAACACGTGAGTTTTTTGAGGCCCAAAACTATAATGTAGTTATAGTCACACATTCCTTTATCCACATTTTAAAATCATGGTTTGTTTTCTGTCCTTTTATTATCATAATAGTTATGTAATTCTATAGTTAAATTAATTTAGTTTTTTTTATTGTAAGCAATGGCTCTTTAACATTTTATGATAATGTCAGTTGGTTTATTAATTACTCAAGGGTACTTCGTGTACATTAAATCTTGTTAAACTTATCCTATCATGGCCAAAATAGCCGCTGTTGTACTCAGCAACTATGGACATTTAGCTTTTCTCTGTCCCTATTTTGCTGTATGTTTGTATGTATTTTTCTTGTATCTTATGATTTCTCTTCGGGCATGGCTTTATTTTTTCCTACCATATGCACCTTCTTTTTTCTTTATGTGTTTTTCAGCTTCAGTGATATGTGTATGCCTGAGCTTGTGACTCTGTGTGTTCAAGAACATATTTGTTGTAAGACAAAAAAATTGTTGATCAATTAATCATCACCTTTGCAGGAATTGTACTAGCAGCTAAAACTATCTGTCTGTAGTGTAGACCCTTGTTTCAACAACTCCATTCAGTAGAGAATGTGGTGACACTCTCATGACATATGATAAACTATATGAAAAATAATGGTCTGCAGTTGCTTTTACCAGAATGAATCTCCAGGTATGGTGAGCACTCATGGCCATGACCTACCTAATATAGAAATGTTTATATACTTCATGAATTCAAAACATTTACAGGTTGATGTGGTCATTCTGTGTAACCTACATAATTTATGGAAAAATTTACTTTTTCTCCTAGCTGGCCTTGAAATAAGGAGCACTTAGGAAAACACTTGCTTTAAGTGCATTAATAGCATTACAGTAAGAGGTAAGCAGTAGATATCTACTGTCTCCCTTTATTCAAGGAAATGCGGCTCTTGCTGGAAACTAAGTTCCTGACTGTCAAGTTCATTGCACTTGACACTATAGCACACTCTCTTTCACCATTTTCAGCATGGTATTAATATCTTTCATGGTTTACGGAAAAGGTAATAATAAATTGCAGTGGAGTGAGCTCATTGTAACAAGAGAGAAAATAACAACCAAAAAAATATAAAAATGTTACTGTTTTATAAGCCCATATCTATAATTTTATATCACTTTTGATTACAAATCTATCAAAATGACTTTTAAATTTTGGAACAACTCAATGTCAAAGGAAACAAATCCCTAAAGGTGAAATGTCAATTATTTATAAGTTTTTGATAAGAAAGGTAAAAATAAAGTTCATAATAATACTACAAGGCAACAAAAGAAATATAAAATAGTTGGCAAATATCAGAATTAGGATTTGTTTAAATGATCTTATTTAAATGACAGTATAGGTTAAAAACATATATACACTTAAGAAAAGTTCTAGTACTATTTTGAAGAGTAAAATGAACATGAAACAAGGAAATTTAGCATATGCATTACTTGGACACGATGCACAATTATATGTATATTAATGATCATATATTAAACATATAATTAATTGTGATTTTGAAACTTTTTTCTAAGTATAAAAATAATGCTTCATTATAAGAAACACAGAAAATGACAATGTAATGAGTAAAAAATTAGATCAACTTTCAAATGTAATCAATTTCAGACATACATATAATGTATAATTTTGATTCTGTCTTAAATAATAAAAATTAGACAATAATTTTTCTATGCAATAAAAAATACTCTGAATTGATTTTAATTACTTAATATTTCAGTAGTGCAACAACTTTTGATAAATTTCATGCTTTTTTACTTTTGAAATCCTTTTTTCATATTTGTTTCATTTTATATTTATTTTTGTGAAGATTATACATTCATGCAACTTTTTTAGTTTCCTACTAAGGTTATAAATTATATTTTAAGACATTAGAGATAAGCAATAAAAATTTTACCAGATAGAAACTAAATTTTGAGTCAATAAAAGAGCAAATTCTGCCCTGAAGATGCAGTAGGATAAGATATGACTGAGGGAAGTAATACACACACCCAGATAAACACAAATATTTATGTGTCCTTAAATCCATGTTATTAATATATGCATACATACAAATATGTAAATATATAATACTGTGTTAAGGTTCTCCAGAGAAACAACCAATACAATATACGTAGATAAACAGAATAATCTCTACAGGAGCAGCTCACTGGATTCAGATGCTAAGAAGCCTCAGTAGCTCCTGTCTGCAAGTTGGGAGTCCAAGAAAGTGGTGCGGTTCTAACACACTGAAAAGGCTTGAGAAAGAGGGAGCCAATAGCAGCACCAGTTCAGGTTGGAGCCAGAGGACTCAGCAAGCAAGAACACCAAAGTGCCAGGGCAGGAGAAAGTGGATATCCCATTCCAACTTAAGCAGAAAGGTGAAATTAACTCTTTCTTCATCTTTTTGTTCCATTTCATGCCCCAGGGTATTGGATGATACTCATTCCATCTATTTATTCGAATGGTAAGCTCTTCCGGAAACACCTGCACAGATACAAGCAGAAATAATACTTTACCAGCTGTCTGAGCATCTCTCAGCCCTGTCAAGTAGACACACAAAATTAGTTACCATATGAGTGCACAGCTGTGCATGCGTATGTACACACCACACGCACACAAACACACACACACACTCCCTCCAATGACTAACATTTAACCAAAGTGAAAAATAAAAGTTTCTGCCTCACTATTGTCCTGTGTTGCACAGCCATCACAACGGGATTTTTTGCTGTTTCCCCTGCAGGTCATTTTAATAGACGCTGTTGGTACATTGTCTATAGTCCCTTATCTTCCTGGAGCTTCCCCTTCCAACATAGCTTTCTGTTTCTCTGTTTATGAAACTTTTATCCTGACCCAGAGCCTTTTCTGTCTAGGCAAAGCAGAGTAAGACTACTGTCTAGCTTACCCTTCCCTTAATGAGAAAATTTGTCTTGTTTTATATACTAATTCAGGTTTTTCTCACACAGAACTTTGCATGGACTATGGGCAATCTCATTCATTAGTACAATCTTTATTTGTTTTATTCCCTTCTCTGTTTCACATCTGTACTTTTTCACTGTGTTTCCCTCTCAAACCATTTGCACAAAAAGTCTTTCCCAGGAGGCTGCTTTTTCAAGGACCAAATGTAGATGGTCATAAACAATGAAAGATGCTGAGCTTTTAGAAAAGGATTTCAGGAGACAAATGGAAGTTTTAGACCACCAAATATAATGCAAAAGGACTATACACAGTTTCATTGATATTATTCATCATTACTGTCTTTTCTTGGGGTCCTTTTCTTAACACTCATCTTCCTTTGGTTCTGAAAAGTGTTCAGGAAAAAGACCTAGAACAAGCATCTGTAGATGTGTGTTCACATAATCTGTTACCAGCCACATCACATGTAGAAGGTCAATCTCTATTTTACCACCTATACAGTAGAGGCACAGTACCTATTTTCCCAAACTCAACAAGCTTCTTACAAGAATGAGGTTTGCTAATGAACAGGGTTCTAGGAAATAGGCAAGAGATAATAAGAACTGGTATTTTGCCAGAGCTTTAATCTTCCCCTCACCTTCTTTTGTGTTAGAATGTTTCTGTGTTTTACAATTTTACCTACCATTCTTTAGAATTTCATATGCTGGATTTCAGGACACAGACTTCATGTGCATTATTTATATTGTGCTATAGCCACACACAAAAAATCTGACAGCTTTCTTTCAGCTAGGATACTGAAAGAAATGTACTGTTTACATGTTCTCACGGAGGTCCCTGCAACAGCACGTGCTCCAACTACGGTTTTCCACAAAAGAATTGTCTAAAACCAGAACTTTTCTCACAATAGATGGTCAATCAGGAAGTTTAAAGATACATTTCTCCCACTAGGAGAGGTTAAAAGGAGGGAGAATCATCATCTTTGAGCAGGAAAGTTTTGCTTCCTCTAGAATCAGCCATCTGGAATCATTATTGCTAAAGCAGAGAGATCCAATTACAAGCATCTATTTGTAAGGCAAACTTCAGACAGCTTGTATAAGAAACTCTCTTCTATGGAGCCAAGGAATGGCTAGGTTTACCTATGAGAAATAAAGTTGGATACACAAATCTGCCTTCTACCATGGAAAGAAACTGAAATAACCAGAAATGAAAACAAAACGGGCCTTGATTTTTTTCATTATTCAATTTGGTTTTTAAGTAAATTGAAACTCTATAATTTCTTTTAAAAAAATATATGCAGTTTTCTACTTTGGCAGACAAGGAGCACTCAAGCTCAAGTTACAAAGCTGTAAAGTGAAGAAAAAGATGAAAGTTCAGAAAGACTTAGAACTGTGCTGACTTACAGACAGAAGGCTGGGGAAGGCCGAAAGACAGGAAATAATGATTACTATTTGTGCTGTATTTCATAGTTTCCACTTTGGTTAAACTAACTGGAAGGAAACAAGTGATTAGGTTACTTGTGTCATCATCTGCATCCGTAGCTTTATTTTTAAAAAATTTATTACTCTTTCTTACTCAAGAAGAATAAGAATCATTACGCCATCATAATCTTTGTCAGAAGCCAAATGGTTGGTTACAAAGGCAGGAGGATAGTGAAGTCTACAGTGGTGTCCATGTCACAGCAGTTTAATCAGAGAAGTGGTTATGAATTTTATATTAGAGATCAGATGTTACAGATAATAGTAAATCAGATCTATGAACTTCTTATTTATGCCCAGCTTGTTCCTCTGCATGAATTCTCACAGAACATCTGTACAAATGAAAAATGTTTAATATAGAATTTTCCTTTTTTTACCTTAATGTGAATTCTAATCATTTTTCAAAATGATTACAAAAAGTGCCCTGATCAAGACCCTTTTTGAAAACTAAACTAAACCAAAAAAGTGCTTTGCACCTATTATGAAGGACTTCGCACCCATTAACTCTATTTCACGTGAAGTGCAGGTTGTTACCTGGATATGCAGGTAAAGAACATGGTCCTCTTTTCCTTGAGTTCCTTTTTGGTAGCACAAAAGTTAGCACTTAATGGTGGCATTCCTATTAACAATTGTGTCCAGTGGATTTATCTTTGTTTCAAAGGAGGTTTACAAGTTTTCTAAGCATGGCCAAATTGTGAAATTTTTAGTTAAGATTTAATAAATGTTTCTAGATGGTGATATCTCAAATTTATCACATTATAATTCAATGTGACTTCAGTCCACTGTTCATATCAAAGAAGCTTGATTTCCAGTGACCAGGAAATGAAAGGGAATAGGCTAATATAAAACCTCATCATGAGCTGTATGAATTCAGTATAAAATATAGTCTCATTGCTTTTCTTTCCAGTGTAATTGAACCAATGTAAAAGAAAGGTTCTGAGAGGAAGAACTCCTACTTCTTAACCATAACTGTGTAAAGAAGAAAAATTTGTAGTCATTCTGAGGGTACCATCAATATAAACTAATGTTTCAAAGATCATCTGTGGTAAAGAGTCAGTTTTTCACATATTTTTCATCCATTCTTGATTAATATTTCAAAGCTGATTAAAATGAGTTATTATAAAAATGAAATGTAAAAAGGAGAAATTCAGCATATGTCTTGATATTTTTCTCAGATTCAACAGACAGAATTATCCTGCCAAATTTCCATGAATGTTTGCTCTAAATCCAAACAGACCTTGGAAAAAAAGGCCTGTTACTGATGAGTAACATACAGTTTGTCAACCAATGCAAACCTGCAGGCTCACACTTTGAGAAGTTCCTGCTATTAAATCTTAATCCTCTCAATGGAGATAAACAGTTGCTTGCTAACTACCAAAACAGATTAACAAACAAAAATGACATTATCTGTATCTGATGAAATCTGTTTGCCAGAGAAAGAGACTTTGGGAGTAGGCCACAGCACAGAATCAAACAGTTGATTCTCTCTGTTTTTCTATTCTATTTTATTTTTTCACTTTTACTTTTTGGAACATAAGTAATACTCTTTATCTTCTGCTTTCTTAATAATATTAAAGTCTATTGAATATAATTCTCACAGAAATTTTCCATATATTCCTGCTTCTAGTAATATTAACAAACAATCATTAATTAGTTCCTGTTTCAATTTTATTATACATTGAGAGTAACAATATCCATTTTACATCAAGCATATCATTTCCAGAGTCAGTTCTAAAGAAGTTTTCCTAATCACTAGTGACAATGACGTTACTAAGAGACTGAGCATCACTTTCTTTGAAGCCAATTGAAAACTTAATTTTAAAAATGATAGGACATATGATAACCAAGATTCAGGGAGACTGAAATGAATTTCATTAACAGAAATCTCAGTTTTGTTCAGCATTCATTTCTCCAACACATATACATATCTATAATACATTAAACACCAAAGCAAGTCTGAACATTGCCATCTGGTGGGATTTTCAATGCAATGATACATGTTAGAATTAATATATGATGAATTAATTGCAGTTGCTAACATAATAAAGAATATTTTATATACATATTGTATACTTAATGAGTCCTAGTCTGATCAATTCTTGTTTTAAATAAATGTGAATGAAGAGAAGAAAAATAAGAAAATGCTTTCAATTACTGTTAGGTGTTTGAAAAGCTTATTTGTTTTCTTTCAGACTTCATTTTATCCCTTGAAAAGTGATAGAGAATTATTTTTATAGATTTCCTACAAGGTAACTAAGTTTAAACAGTTACTTCACCTTCTTAGGTGCTATGGAAAGATGTTAATCGTTTCTTATAACTTGTTTTATTTAATAAACATTTCATTATTCATCATATTTACTAGAAGTTAAGAATTTGCTTTATAGCAACTTTAATATTTCCTATTGTTTTAATGGCCTAAGTAGAATACTGAGCATGCAATTAATTTGTAACTGTAAGTAATTAGAATTCCAATGGTAATTTCTTGTCTCACTGCTATTAGACTGTAAGGAAAATCATATATTAAGCTTTGATGCATTTATCAACAGTAGTGTTTCAATAGCCATTAAACAAACCAAATATATGGGTATATACATATAATTAATGTACTGCATAAGAGCAGACTTTAGAGGTCAGTAAAGATGATAAAAAATTTGTATAGGGACAAGGGAGTCAAGAATATTACAAATTTGATAGTATCAATAATGCCCCCTACTTTATATGATAAGCATTCAATCCCTTGTTTATGATACTGAATGTTCACAATTATATGAACCTTTGTATACAGAAATTTTTAAAAAATTTAAAACACATGATATTTAGGTAGAAAGGTAGCAAACAGAAACCAGTTCTTGAAAAGAAGTCACATCTTTTTATTTGGCAGAAAATACAAGAAGAGTGGTGAACTCTTGATTGGTTTCTCCTTTGCCTTTCAGCAGGAGCAGGAGCACTGCCTAGTAATGATGAGAAAATGTCAATTGGTCAATAGGGGATGGATAGAAAGCAAGAACATAAAACAAATCATCATAGTGTGAATTCCAGGTGAGTCTCTAGTGAGTCTTTTAAACAAGTTGCAATATCTTAAGAATTTTCCAATTTGCTAATATTTTCCTTAGTTTAAAATTTTTTCTTTTATAATAACACATTAATAAATGTTTCAGTTTTGGTTAATGAAAGGAGCCAAAAATAGTACACTTCAGGGCCAAATACAACTGACATTTATCTTCTCTTGAGAGACGTGGTGAGCATGCTCTTGTGGCGACACTAAGTCACCTTTGTGCTCTGCATGTGAAGATTAAGATTACGTCAGCAGGAAGAAATTAGGTATTTTCCTTTATACTAAGATTCTTTGTAGTCTTTTGCTGAAATATTTTGAGGAAAAGTCAGATACTGCTGCCAGTATAGATCTTCAATTTTGTAGACCATGTGGCACTACTCTGGAGCACATAACAATTATAGATGAACTTTTAAGGATAACTCTAACCTGATTGTAAAAGTAAAAAATGCAAATTTATTTTTTCCTTAAAATAATCAAACAAAAATTCAGATCAGATCCAAACATCTTATTCAATATTCAAGAATGACTTAGTACAGTGCATAAAGTTGCTGAACATAAATAAAAAAGTTTTGCTTGAAATTTTTGCATGGTTAGATATTTTGAAAGCCAAGGAAGCCACTTTCATAAAGGAAAAGTAGCAAGCACATAATTTTGAGTGTCTAGATAGGAAACAGTTGCTTTACTTTTAGTATTGTGTGTTTATAACAAACTTATAATTTCCTACATAATATATAACACTCAGACGGTGTCATTTCAAGGTACATATTACAGCTGTATGGAAGAAAGAAAAGTAAGTACATTTTGGTCTAACTTTACATATGAAAAGTGAGACTGGAGGGAAATTGGCTACATTTTATTTGGTGCTGTTTAATACGCCAGCAGCAGAAAGAGATGCTTCACACATACAATTTTGTTTAATCAAAAACTAACCTTGGAGATAGGCAACATTATGAAGTACAAAGAATGCTAGGGAAACAGACTGAGAAAATCTGGGTTTCAGTTTGTTTATAGGCATCAGTACAATAGAATAGTAAAGTTCAAGAAACAGTAAAGCAACTTTATGAAATTGGTCATCTAGATGAAAATTGTACACACTCATGATGATGGAAATCTTAGAAACTATCTTATGGTTTTCTTTAAATGATACCATATAGAAGAAGAGAGATTGTGAGCCACAATTCATCTTGTTCCATAAATATGAAGGAAAGTCTAGGAATCTGTAAGTGACAGTACAAAACAGGAATGTCGATGTTTTCAACCAGTGCTATAGAAATACTTAGAGAGGTAACTGGGTCAAGTCGTGAGGAGCACTGCACACAGGAGGATGAGTGAGTCACTGAGATAATGGCACAATGTTATGGTTTGTGTTTGGTTGCCCCCTCAAAGCTGCATGCAGTCATGGCAGGTGGTGGGCCCTTCTAAGGCAGCTGAATCTAACACTTGTGATTGGTTCATTGTCTAGTGCTGGAATTGGCGGTGTGAGTGCTGCACCCACCCAGGGTCAGGTAGTCAGCATACAATTCAAGGGAGAAAAGGAGGTGTGCTTTCCCTTTTTGCCCTTTTCACTCTTGCTGTTTGGGACCACTGTCAATGGTTGCCCCTTAGCCAAGCAACCCTGCCTTGGAACCAGCTAAGTATGGGCTGAAACCTCCAAAAACTAAACTGAGCAAACCTTTCCTTCCTTCATTTTGGGCATCAAGCATTTTGTCTCAGCAATGAGACAAAAGTAATCAAGACACCCAACATACCCTGAGATGGTGGAAATGGGAAATTGGTTTCTAAGCATAACTGTGGAAAAGTGCCATCACTGCGGGGGTCCAGAGAACTGTGCAAAACTGAGAACAGAAGAGTCCAGGGTTTGTCATATGGTTGCTGAGTCTGGTGGAGAATTGGCTTAGGCATCATTACGAGGTATGTGACCCAGCAGAGGTTGACACGTGGGTGGAGACTGATGTCCCATGAAAGCAGGAACTTGTGCCTAGTTTGAAAACTGCCAAGAGCTCTGAAGGATGAACCTTTACAGAATCCAACAGCTTGGGCAGATACCACCTTAATGTATCTGGAAGAAAACAAAGCTGGTCTTTCCTAACTTTGACAATGACAACATTTATTAAAACTCTGGTGATGATGAAGGACTATACTAAGCAGTTCACATTTATTAGGTCATCCATATCCCCTGCAAACATAATATTATTTTTGATCTGTATTTCACAGAGGAAGAAACGAGCTAAATTTACAGAAAGAGAATTTAAATATAGGCCTTTTTGATCTAAAAGATTGAACATTAAATCTTCACATTATACTATTTCTCTAAAAGCTCCTTTCTTTTGTGCTTTTACTTCATACATATATGTTGAAATTGCGTTCACACCTCAACACTCAGGGTTAATACCTGATTTTATTCTTATATTGCCTCATTTATCTTGGAGGGCAGGACATTTGATTTGAGTGGTGGAAACAGGCATTGTAGTCTTCAGCAAGAAGGAATCGCTCATAATTGGAAAACATCTATTAAAGTGTCCACAACCAAAAAGGCATCTTGTTTTATGTCTCTTAAAAATTAGAGCTAGCTGTGTTAAGTCCAATTATCTTTTCCTAGATGAAAAGGAAATAAGAGAAAACCAAAAACTGATAGTAGCAAGGGATGAAGAAGCAGAATTGAAGTACAGTTTTCTCTTTACTCTCTCAGAGCAAGCCTTCTCAAACTCACAGAGCTATCTTTTTTTTTTTCACTTTATAGGCCAATCAACTTTAAGTGTACCTAATAGCACCTTGTAAAACCTAAGCAGTTTAAAAAGAAGGCCCTGTCCTGATGTGATAGGTTTTCTGAGTCATTGCTTCGTTAAAAGACTGAATTGATCTTTTTTTATCTTGATTCTGATAGAAATATGAGAAGTTTTTGATCAAATGACAAGTACTCTGCCTATTAAACTACTTTCCTTGATTTTGAGGACAGAGTGGGCTTCACTCTGTCTTTAAGATAGAACTTTAAAAAATAAATTGAATTTTTTTCAACAATGACTTATACTCAAAGCTTTAAAGATGGCTATTAAATTTTATTGTGCTGGTAGTACTGCCATGAAATAGATTTGAATTTGATTCTACTCTACCTTCATGTTAATACACAGTACTAAGACTGAGATATTCATACAGAAAAAGAATTTCCAAAGTAAGAGACCATTAAATTTCTTGAACAGTTTTTAACATTTTTAGGGTATTTTTACTTTTATAAGATTTTGACTCCTTAATTGATGAATTATAACCTTCAGATATAATGCACAGTATTCGTGAATAAGAAACAAGTAGTGCTGAAGGCTCAAAGAAAAGTGAAAACGGTAGTTTATATTTTTCTTTTGCTCTTGAAATAATGATCCCAATAGAAACAGTTCTTTCAGTATGTGGTGTAGTTTTTGAGATTTTTTTTTGCCTACAAAATATTTAGCTTCTGATTTTTTTCTTGATCAATGAAAGAAAGACTTTAATAGAAAAATAAGATAGTAATTATTGAATTCTAAAGTTAATCAGGATTTAGTTGGGGAGGATGATTTTTAATTTAATGAATGCAAACATCAGCAATGCTATTGGTAATGCTTTTTAAAAAGAAATCTGCAGAAGAATAACCTATAGAACTTTCAATTATTGTAATATATAAAGAAACCAATGCAACATATTATTATTATGACTTATAGTCCTTCTTTTTCACTTCTTGCTTATATTTAGCAATAATGATGGAATGGGTGAGAATGGTAAAAGTACCTTTTATTGCATTTAAAGATATAAGTGACAATGTATGTTAACATTAAGGTGAGTGTTGGTAAGTTATATAGGTGCAAATGTCCTATTTTCAAAAATCTGCGATCATCATTTTATTGAAAGTATTTGCTTCAGAGGCACTGTGTATGAAAGAATTCAAAGTGGCAAACTCAAAAAGTTAGTAAAGTGACGTGAACACATTATATGCTATTACCACAGGAAGAGGCATCCCTTATGGTCATCTGAAGTTATCCCTGGTGAGGAGGTCTTTTTACATAAAAGCCCACAAGCTTTTGCTAAAAGAGGTAACCAGTTTTAGAAAATCTAGAGATTGATTTAGAGATATTGCTCAGTGGTGAGGCCCTAGGTTGATCCTCAGTATTGCAAGAAAAAAAAGAGAAAAAAAGAAAACCTAGAGATTTAATTTATATATGCTATACACTGACGGATGGAGCCTTCTCAAAATAGAGTGAGAACCAATGCTGCAGGACAGAATAAGAAAGAATCAGCAGATTTCACAGCATGAGATTGGGGCCAAAGCTGAAACTGCAGGAGAATTGGGTAGGATAAAAAGGAAAGAGAGACCAGGTGAAAAAGGACTTCTGGTTTTCCACCCAGTAAAATACTGAGTGGACAGAAAGTCAAACCAATGAAGAGTGAAGTAGCACATTCTATGGGTCACTGGATTCAAAGTGGCTCCATAATCAGTTATTGGTTCTTCTAAGTACATTTCAGGATACCTGCATGATGCAACTGGTATTTTATATTGGTATTGTGTGAGGATTCCGTATTACTAAGTAATTAATTGGGAGGTCATTGGCTAAGATGGCTGTAGCACCCTGGGTCTCTAACTAAGCATATACTGAAGCCCGGATCCAGGTAAATACCAAACACAGCTTCCACTAAACCAATGAGAAACTGAAAACTAATATCTAACTAGGGATCTTCCATTTTAAACCATCAAATTTTTTTTAATACTCTCTTGCCTCCTGTAGCACATGATAAGTCTTTTTCTCTCTCATTCAGTCTATGTTGTGGTAAACAACTTGCAGTATGCTGTCATCAAATTCATGAAACGCTGAATGGTCAAATAAAGTCATTAAAATTTCAGTATCTAGGTTGATCTTTTAACAGTATTAAGACACAGAAAGTGTTCTATTAGGAGTCAACAGTACAATGAATTCAGTCAATAGCACTATATGTATATTAATGAGATCTGAAGAGGCCTTTGTTGATCTTCGCATTTAGTTTCTACTCTGTTGGATCTGTGCAGAAGCTCACTGTAGATCAATTTATGATTTAGGGTTTACAGCCCTCTTGCTGGTAAGCTTTTGCTATATTGAGATTTTGATTGCTAGAGAGTAATCCTGTCTGGATTCCTTTTGTGGTATGGATACCCCAAATCCTATTGTGGCCTCGGAGGACAAGTCCCTGAAAGCAAGTGTTTTTTGAAATCTTATAACTAAAAAAAAAAGTAAATTATCAAATTCAACTCTGCATGTTCTGGTCTCCCACAACTAACATGATGGAGTTGGTTCTATTTCTAGACTAGAAGTAGATATAGTTGATTAAATTTGCTATGTGTTATTTTATTGCATCTACCTTAGCAAGCACATAAATCCACCATCAATTTTATAGCATTTTCTTTTCTCCTCCAAAAACCATATTATGCAGTAATAGTCACAAAAGGTGTTTAACAAAATTCCCCTTATCTAAAGTTATAAGAAACCACTTTCTTTACATTTTCTGTTTCTACAAATTATATATTCTGAATGTTTCTATGATTAATTTTTTAAGGAACCACTGAGATGTCTTTCACACTGACTGAACAATTTGACATTTTTATCAGCTATTCACTCTCTTTATATCTTCAGAAACATTTGACATTACTTGACTATAATTGTAATTACTCTAATGGAAGTGAAGTATTATTGTGATTTGCTTTTACAAACACACATATACACATATATAGTGCATATGTAGTGGGAGGGAGGGAGAGAGAGAGGGAGAGATAGAGAGCAAAGAAAGGAAAGAAAAGAAAGGAGAGAGAAGGAGAGAGAGAGGGAGAAAGGCTTTTGAAAAAAGCATACATTATATTAGATTACCTTTTCATTTTATTGGAAGCCAGTGGACCACATATGTGAGATATCATGATTTCGGGATTTTCTCTTCTGTTACATTAATCTATGGTGTGTTTCAGCACAATGACTGTGGTACTTTTATCTGTTTGTTGTTCTCGATGCTGGTATCTCACTGTCATGGTCAGGATCAGCATTAGGATGCCGTAAGTAGATGTCTAGCCCACCAAACTTGAGGAGGCACACAGGTTTGTGCAATCACAAGCCTGTGAATGAATGTTTCTTTAAATTTTGTACCACAAGAATCTTGCTGGCTTTACCCAAATTGTCCCTACCTTGAAAATTACAGACCCAAAATAAATTTTAAAGTCGAATAATATCAGTTTTTCAAATTTGGTCTTACTTATAAAAGCTGTTTTAGCTGTTACAGGTTCTCTTAATCTCTGTATGAATTTTAGAATCAACTTGTCAATTTTGAAAAAAGAACTAAACCTGCTGGGAGTTTTATTGGGTTTGCATTAACTCTATAGATTAATTTGGAAATATCTTTTTTTTTTTTTTTTTTAGAAAGAGTCTGACTGAGTACTTCAAGCTGGCCTTGAACTCACTGTGCATTCCAGGTCTGCCTCAAACTTGCAGTGATCTTCCTGCCTCAGCTTCTTGAGTGCCGGGGTTATAGGTGTGTGCTACCACATCTGGCTTAAGAGGTAACATTTTGACAATATTCAATAACTGAGATCTGTTTAATTTAGATAAACAGTGTACAGATCTTGATTTTAATATATTGATCTTGTGTCCTTCAAAATCAATGAGCTCACATATTATAGTTGCAGTGTTTTTTTTTTTTTTTTTTTTAGTTTTGGTTAATTCAATAGGATTTTCTACAATGTCAATCATATAAAAATCTGATTTCCTTCTTTATTTCCAATCTAAATACTTTTTACTGGTTTTTCTGTTTTCTGCTAACTAGAACCTTCGGTACACTGTTGAACAGAAATGGTAAAAGTTGAAGTTCTTATCTTGTTCTTCAGTGAAGACTTAATTTTTTGTCATTAAGACATGGGTACAATGTTTTCACTTATGCACTTTATAACAGAGTGAAGAAGGACCTCTAAGTCCTGGTATGGTGAAAATTTGTATCAGGAATGACTGATGGATGATGTCCGTAAATTTTTTAAATAACATTTGAGAAAAGTGATATAAGTTTATAAACTTGTAAGTAGGGTAGATTACATTTATTTACTTTTTAATGTTAAATTCTATTTTCGTTCTTAGGTTAGTGCCCTTAGTCAACAAGTATTGACTTAAAACATTTTTTTAACATTAATGCCAAAAGTTTTCAGGAGTTTTTAATTTCAATTTTTAAAACTCTGTCGTTCTAGGAGATATTTGCTTTTAATTTTTTAATGAAGTAATGCTGACTTATAAAATGAGTGAGGGTATGTTAATTTCACACTTTTTCAAGTAATAGAAGAATTTTTGCAGAGTGTTTATCTTTAGTTTTCCATAAATATTTGAAAGCATTATAAACAAAGCTGTCTGATCTCACAGCTTTCTTTTTAACTTCATTTCTTAACTAAAAGTTGAAGATCCACTCAAGTGTTTGTAAGAATGAGCTTTGATAGTTGTATTTCAGGGAATTTGCTTATTTCATTAAGTTGCAAAATTTACTGACATAAAGATTTTCTTTCCTGGCCGAAGACAGTTTTCTAAAATATATGCTAATCAGTCCTTAGCTGAATATTCCAGAGAAATCCCCTCTGAAGATCACCAGAGTTTACTTTTTGTGCACTTAATGTCTCCAGATTTTTTCTCTAAAATGCTACCCTGGAAATTCCAGCTCCTTAGAAGCATCACTCCAGCTCAGGAAGTTGCCTGGTTTTGCTGGGTTTTCCTCTGCTTTGCTGTGGCTTTGAATTTATTTATTTATTTTGGCTCCTAGGTTAATCAATCATAAGACATGTATCATGTTGTCTGTCTTTCTTGAATTGTTCCTTTTGCCTGATGTCATTGTCATGAAAGCTATTATTTTATGCGTACTATCTACTTTTTTAGTCTTGTTCAGAAATGTGGGTTTATTTGATCCTTTCTTCATCTTGGATGGAAGCAGAGGTATTCTACAATATACCGTTAAGTTCAAAACTAAGCATTGGAAGTACATGTATAGTATTGTGTGCACACTATATATATATGTGCGTGTGTGTGTATATACAAACAGTTAAAATGATAAACATCAAAATATTTATGATACATGTTTTCAAATATTGAGATGGCAGACTTATCTGCTTTTCCTTTTTTCTATTCTCTAAAGTTTTCTATAGAGATTGTAAGTTGATTCCATAATAAAAACAAACCCATTAAAGATATAATAATAGAAAAACAATTAAATTAAGTACCTAGAAGTGAATGCAATGTCAAGTGCTGAATTTTCAGGAAAGGATAATTTAGAACAACTTTTTCTGTTTATTTATATTTCTATGAATGGAAGCCTGAGATTACATCTAACATATTTTTGTAGCAACAGCATGTTACTATTGACTAAATTAGTGAATATGGCTAATAAAAATGCCCAGATCTTAGGAACTTCTTTACAAACCAAATTCTCTACATTCATTACTTTTACATTATTTGATAAACTTTTAAGCATCTTTTGTACAGGCACTGTTACAATTATTTGATAAACGTAAAATTCAATTAAAATCAGACAACATATACATACATGTAGTTTGATCAGAGTCAAGTAATTATAAAATAAATTATTCCTGCCCTATGTATGCTCTAGAGTGGCAATTATTTTCAAATATTTTTACTGATTCCCTAGATCTTGACTCTATATAAATTACAATTAGCTGCTTAGTTCCAGCTTTGTGAGGCCAACCAACCAAAGTGTGCTCTGACTTCTGATCCACAAAAATTGCATGATAGTAAGTGAATGTGATGGCAGTTTTTCTGTGCAGAAGTTAGGTCTGTAAGTTAAAGAAATGATAAGTTCATAGTAATTTCATATATAGCAGCAGAATACTAATAAATCTATTAACTTTTTGTTAGGAAATAGTTATCTTTTGCCCTTCTTTCTCCAACTCCCCTTTAAGTCCTTTTCACCACCACATATTACTGTTGAACGAAAATTTTGAAGTAGATCAGTATTGCTGTTTATCTAACATTGATTATGCAATAATATTCACAACTGAGACATTGAACACATTAATACATGTCATTTTATTGTTTCCTTAGTTAATAGTGTAGTAGTCACTAATTGAGTCTGAAAACCTCCCCAAGTTGTTTAAATACTCCATGAAAAGAGCCACATTTATTAGATGTTTTGTCTGCTTTATTCTGGAGAAAGAATCTTCTTGATCCCTTGTAGTGATTCAGTCTGTGTCAAATGGCTGTTGCTCTGTGCTACCTTCTGTGGATTCTCTTGTCTCATTTCCAAAATTGGATGTCTCTATTTTTATAGTTTATTTTGTTTGATTTAGGAGATCTTCCAGTAATTCCCTGGGGGTGGGGAATACATGAGAACTTTTATTTTGTTTGTTTATTTTTAATAATCTTATATTTCAGAAAATATTTTTTCATTCATAATTAATGGTTTGAGATTAGACTTTTAAGTTGCAAATCACATTAATTTCAACATTTTTAAAGAAACAGCAATATTTTCAAATTTCCAGTACTACAATTGTGAATTTGCCTTTTTTCACATTTTTGAAATTTTACACAAATTGATTCTCATTATAAATCCATCTCAGTCATGAGTGTTCTGATATTTAATTTAATTTAATTTAATTTAATTTAATTTAATTTAATTTATTTTTTTGGTACTAGGAACTGAACTCAGGATCTTGGATTTGCAAGGCAGGAGGTTATGCCACTGAGTTTTATCTCCAGCCCTGATATTTTAAAATGATGTTTCAAATATCATTTTCATTCATTATGCCTCATTTATTGCATTTTAAATCAAAACATATGTCAGTGAGTTCTCTGAAATCTTGATTTCTTTGGTGAGTTTTTGTCTTTCTCTTTTTCTCTCTCCCTCTGTCCTTTTTAGAATTCATTTGTGTGTGTGTGTGTGTGTGTGTGTGTGTGTTTGCTGAATAATTTTTTACCCCTGTATTTCTTTGTGATTGCTTTTCTTCATCATTATTTTCCAAACTTGGTTTTGTGATTTTGCTAGCATGCATTTAATTCCTAGAATCTTTTTCTGGATTCTCTCTATTTTTTTGTAGCTAACTGTGCTTGTTTTATAGTTTTCACTGCTTTCAACAATGAGTTTTTAAAATCAAATTCTGTTCATCGTCTGATTTTGCTGAAGCTCTAGAACTCTAATCACTTATCATCCCACCAAGAGTGCTTCTAAACCATATTCATTCCCTTCCATTAGGATTAAAACTGTGATGTATCAGTCAGAGACATTCCACTGAAGTGATGTTCATCAGTAAACTGCTTACATTTAAGGATACTGTAGCTTGATACTTTTCTTTCATGACTTGCTCACAGGACAGATGACCTAGCACAAATTGTTTTATGGTAAGAAAAAGCTGTTTTCCATGGGGGTAATCTCAAATAATTTTTCCTTAGAGTCTAACTTCTCACAGGTCAGTGAGTCTCTACTTTTTTTTTTTTTTCTAGATTTGACCCTTTTCACTTTTCAGTAGTCCATACTGGTGGCAGTACCAGCAAGCCTATGCCTTAATCTGACTTTG
>RJWM01021108.1:0-35723 GCA_004363535.1 Dasyprocta punctata | reverse complement strand
AGATTCAGAAATTATGCTGGAAATCTTCAAAAACTTAAATTTCATATTAGATAGGCTTTATGAGTTCATTCAACTAAATAAAACTGTTGTTTCAATAACCAAATTGCCAGAAAGTATCCACACAACTTAAAATGTATTTTAAAATACATGAAGAATATTTATATTTAAATTTAAAAAGAAAAATTTGACTTAAGTCATTTTGTTGTTAAATTTTTATTAGAAAAATATTTGTCCTATTAAATTAAATGTTGTTCCTAGTTAATTATTGATTTTCTGGACCAATCTTTTCCCTTTTTCCTATTCTGCCTTCCCATAATAAATGCTATACCTGTGACAAATGAGACAAGTGTGAATGTATAGCGATTCAGAAAATTACTCCCAGCATTGACTTCTAACCCATTTTCAATTCTTTATGTTCAATTGAATTCCCTAGTTTCTCTCACATTTCTTCATATTTTGAGTTTTCTACAACATTTATTTGTTTTCATTGATTGCCTAACTGATACTTTACTGTTTTCTGAAATTTATAGGGTTATATTTCCTATGCATAGTATTTCTTACTGCTTTTTTTTTTAGTTTTTGTTTTCTTTTTAATTTTATTTTAAAGAAAGCAAAATCCAACAAAACAAAACAGAACAAAGTCAATCAAAACAAAGCAGTAGAATCTGTACAGAACTTCAAAGCAGGATACTAGGAAAACAATAGCTACTATAGTATATCTTGTTATCACCACAATAGTTGTCCATTCCATCAGGTATAGCAAAATCAAACCAAAAACAAAACAGAATAAAACCAATCAAAACAGAATACCAAATAAAGGAAAATAGTGAGAACAATATTGGACCTCAAGGATAAGATAGAAGAAAATCCCCATATTTGCTACATTGTATACAGTCATCTTCCCAAGACATGCTCTGACTGCTGGCCCCAGGCCTGCAAAATCAACCAATAAATACAAGCATTTAGTTGCTTTATATATCTTAGTTGCTATCAACTTAACCAGTCCTCCAAACCAGCAGGTTGCTTACAGGGGTGGGGGTGATTCTCAGCCCATGCACCGGTAGGCTCATGGGAGGCGCTGACTTTTCTCTTCCTGGAACCCGTTGCTCCATTTACCAGGAAGACTGGCTTGTCCTCTGGTTGGATTTTCCATGACCCAGCATGGCTGGTTCTTGGTAAGCACTGACTTTTCACTTCCTGGAGTCTGCACCGCTCATGCTGCTTACCAGGAAGGATGACTAGTTGTCTTCTGGTTGGATCTTTCCTGACCCATCATGCACTATCATTGATTATGGGCAAATTTCAGTCTTACACAGCACAAAATAAAACCCCACTCCAGAACACAAATGTCAGTAATGGCGATTCAAGACCTGCTTTAAAAATATGACAAAATACAAGTGGAAAGAGGAGGATATTGTAAAATTTATGTCCATTTCCTCCCCATTCCAGGAATATACCTTTCCTATTAAAATGTAAATATTTGTGAAAACAGATTAATTTATGTAGATGTACATTGGTATAAATGTGTTTTATTTTGCAATCAAAGTCTGGCAGTACCTTCCATTTCTGACAAAGCAATGGTCTTTCATGAAATTAGTACACACTTTTCTCACTTCAGCACAGATGAATAACTTGGCAGTGGAAGGAAGACGTTTATTATATTTTGCAGTCCAATGAGCTCAATAACTGATGCTTAAAATACAAAAAAGGAAATCTTGAAAAAAGTGACTTTTTATTTCTTGATTTGAGATACTGAATTTAGACAACAGGGATAATCCAAGGGCATTGTTAGTGGCTGATGAACTTAAAACTTTCCTTAGAACATAGTCCTATATATTTATTCATTTATATAAGACTGGATAAAAGAAACCTTTTATAAAAAGAACTATGCTCATAATTTCTTCATTAAGTGTAATATTTCAGTGGAATTGCTTTTATGCATTGTATATTCTTCACAAATGACTTGATTATTTTGAGGGAGAGTCACATAAAGCATCATGATTGATATAGATATGTGCTTAAATTTATTGTGGATGATATTTATGAAGTTAAACACTGGTTTCTGAACATTTATGGGATGCCTCCTTTGTGTAAAATTGTTTGGTAAGTATTGGTTTGTGTGGTACATTATGGAGCTCAATGGTTTCTCGAAGAGTGAAAGGCAAAATATAAAGCACTGCATAGCATTATGAATGCCTTAATAGTGACGTGCTGAAGGTGACATACAAACATACAATAATTTGTCTGTGACTACAAAGAGCTACAGATTACAAAATAACCATCTCTAACAAAGTGAGCAAAACTGAACTGTGCTTTAAGGAGTCAACATGTTAAGAAAAGAAAAGAAAAGTTTTATGTTTGTTTGTTTGTTTGTTTATTTTTAGTGAGATGGTATGGCTGATAATATGTCAAGAAGTCCTGAGGATTCTAATAGATGGAAATTGGAAGATAATATTTTGGCATCAAAATAGAAAGTATTAAAGAACTTCTGAGTGCCAAATGAAAGTGGAGGATTTTCTAGAACTACCTTTAGAAGATGTCTTTGATATGTCTTCAACTGAGTTTGATACATCTTCAAAAAATGAGTTTGAATTTAGAATAAAATATCCAGTGAAATATATTATAATGATGATTTTTTAATCAAATTTGTGTTTTTGAAAAAATTCTGGAAACATATTATGTCAAAAATGATATTAGAGTAGCATATAATGCTTATGTTGCTTTTTGGTGTGTTACTGGGCTTTTGTAGTGTTATAAATAAATGGAAAAAATAACAAGAAGGTACTACAATTGATTTTAGTTAAAAGGCAAAGAAGCAATAAAAACAGTAATTTTTATTTTTTGGTCTTTTTGAGACAGGATCTCCCTATGCAGCTCAGGCTGTCCTTGGGCTCACTTTGTAGCCCAGGCTGGTCTCGAATTTGCAAAAATTCTCCTGCCTCAGCCTCCTAAATGCTGGGATTACAGGAATGTGCCACCATGCCTGACTTTAAAACAGTAATTTTGCTAATCACCCTGTAATTGTTATTTGGATGACTAGGTAAATAAAAACAAAATAAACACAGATAAAAGAACATAAAACAAATAAAACGAATACAGTGCTTGAACTATTGGAATTTTAAAAAATAGGTAATACATGTACTCTGAAAGAAGAATTTTTGGCTTGTCTGAAAATATGGGTATAGTAACTTCTGCAAATTTTCTCCAGGTACATTCTGTCTCCCTGACAACTGAATATAGTCTGATCTTGCAATATATTGACCTTAAGAACACAGCAAAATTACATGCTTGGATTTCCAAGATCACACCTCGAGAAGACCTGTGTTTTTTATTCCTTTGGTACCTACTTCCCAGACATTAACAAACTCCAGAATATCCAATTAGCATAAGGAAGATCTGAATAATCCTTACAAATTGCAAAACTATACAGAAAGACAAGACATTCAGAAGATGACCAAGGAACCTTCATTAGTAATTAACAGTTTGCCTTTAGTCATGTGAACACAAATATTCATAGTCTTTTCTGCCTGCTCAACTTAACCATGATTTAAAACTAGTTCTTACAGCAAATCTACATGGTAGTATGTGTAGCAGAAGATGCGACCCTTTTTTTTTTCTAAATTCCTCAATATTTCTTGACAGAAATAATTACATAAACCAGTAGCAGGTACTATAAATAGTGGTCTACTTAATAAAACCTAAACATATGCAGCTGATATTGAAGTGAAAAGTTGGAAGGTAAATTCTGAGAATACTAATTAGTGAGAAATTGTAATTCTGTATTATACAAGGCCAATTTATATACCAGAATGTTAAAATTTTAACAACCCTATTATCAGTGATAAAATGAAAGGAAAAATTTGTACCTGATCAACATTAAGTCAGCTCAAGTATATTTTCACATAGAATTTAGGAAGCTGAAATTGTGTGTGTGAGTGTGTGTGTGTATGTGTGTGTGTGTTGAATCTGATAAATATCTGTGGGAAAAAAGTGGAATAAGGAAACATTTTGTTTTCAAACAGAAAGAGAAAAAATATTTCTATTCTAAGTTTATTAGGTTGGAATATGTTTCTCACTCTTGACATATTAAGATGACAAAAGTTTCTAAATGTAAGAAAGAGCCTCAGGAAAAAATATGAAATTTGGGATACTTATAGAAACCAATCGAAGTAGTATCTCTAAACACTTTTAAGACCTCACAAATTTTAAAATTTATTTCTCAGCTCAAAGTAGACTTCAATCTATCACCAAAAGGTGGACAGATAAAGCTTTTTCTAATTGAGAATGTTATAGTTTGCTGCATATATCCAGAAATATTTTTGAGAATTCTGTTGTCCAAAGTATCATCTGTTTTTACTAAAATAGACAGAGTTCAAAATGAAAAAATGAAGTGGAAGGAAACTTATCATCTCCTAACTACTTATGGGCATGAAGCAGTCAAAGTGCAATCTGAAAGAAAGGTTCCGGACACTAAAGGATATATTTGCATAGGAAAGAAGAGCAGTTATAGCTTCCCATTGAGGAAAGGGCTCTAGAAATGTAAACCTGCCTGAATTACAGTGCCGTATTGCTGTAGATCAATGATTATAGTGGGACTTCAGCTATATCTTCTTGTGTAAAGGAGTGTCTGCTATAGATTTTATGATTCTGTCATAATTACGAATTAGCCATGTATGGAAAACCTAATGTGGACTTTAGTGGACAGGTTTTTAAATATTGTACTTTCTGAGGAGCCTGGTCTGTATCCAGGTAAAAAGCAGATAAATGTATCACATTTATGTAGCAGAGAACCTGGTTAAGTATGTGGGAAAACTCACAATGTATTATTCAAACACAAATCTAGGTGTTGCTCTGAATGAACTGCGGATATGATTAAAGCCCCTAATCATTTTGCTTTAAGCTAAGCAATGTGGGGTATCGTCCAGGGCCAGAAGGGTGTATGAGATAGGTATGCAAAGATAAAGCATTGTCGGGGCTCAAAATCTCCAGGAATCCTTCCTTAAAATTGAAAGCTAGCCCACAGGAACACAAGTCCAAGCTGGATCAAGATGTATTGCCTTAAGAAATGTATGCCCTGGCACTTGCTCTCCCCTTACTCTAATTAACTATTTAGATTAGCCCTAAAGTCAGCCATGTGCCAGGTTAGCCATCTTCCCCTGTCCTTCTACTGTTCTTTCCCTTTCCTCTACATGAATTGCTTCACAGGCATCCTTCTTTTGTCCTTTATTTTGCTTCATGGACTTACCAATAAAAGTTAAAGGAGCTTCAGCTTAGGGCTGTTTTCCCCTGAGACTCGCACACTGAGGGGTCTTGCTTAAGGCAGCCCCTTTGGGCTCTCTTGCATGTTAAGATGGACATGGACTCCGAGTAATGACTCATCCTTTGTGCCATTCCAGGTCATAAATTGAAACAAGGTAAAAGATTGTTATCCTGGACTGAGATGAAGGAATCACTTGAAAAGCTATTAAAAGCGGTCTCGGGTCCTCGCTGGTGATAAATAGCAAAATGAGTGTGCATTTCCTCTCCTTTTCTTCTGAAACTTCATCCTGAATGCTCTCTGTGGAAGAAGGGGGAACCAATGCCTTTAGTGCCACAGCCTCCTCCTGAGCTTTATTGCTTTACAGCCTGAACCACAGCACTTCCCTTGCTTAATTTTTTAAAATAAATCTTTCTATATATGCGTATAACACTACATATGTAAAGATACAGATAGACAAATGAGATAAGCATATTATAAAGTCAATAACATGAGGTTTAGTTATTTTGGGAAAAAAAAAGATTAAGATTGAAAAGCAATCTGCAGGCTAGGGTTATAACATAGTGGTAAATTTCATGATGTTACCCTTGACCAGAATTCAGGCTGCCCTATATTCTATCCCAGAATAACAATAAAAACAAATAAACAAACATAAAAAAATGGGCTGTACAGCACCTAAAGGATTACCCATAACATAAACTTTAATTCTGGGGAAGTAATTTCTGAATTCTGATAGAATTTCTAACATAATGCACTTTTGGAGACATCATTTTTAGAAGAATATTTTTGGTATCCATTTGTAAAAGTTGGACCACTACAATAATCCTTACAAAGGAGCATCATGATGATATATTTTATCTTCCAGATTCAATGCATGCACATGAAAGATGGCAGAAATTTAGTCTAATACATTTTATCATACTTTCACGTGACTATGAACTGGGCCAAAAAAATGTTTCCCTGTTTTCAGGAAGTGCTTAACTATGAAAGTGAAGAGTAAAGGGCGTTAAAATTTTACAATTGTAAACAAAATGTGGAGAGTTTTTGTATGTATTAAGTAACACTCTTCCCACCTGTGTACTGTATATTCTCATCTTTGCCAAGGAGAAATGGAATGATAGATATTATTGAAACATATTATGTATTTAACTGAAACTTCCTACAGTTCAGAATGGTTCATTATATTCCATTTCTGAAGCAAACTAGAGAAAGCATACTTTGGAGTTCATAAACCATCCAGACTTTTCAGTATTTTTCTCTAAATTACCCTTTATGTAGGAAACCTAGCTGAAAGACTAATTATGATTATATCTCATGCATTAAATTCCTGTGGAAATAACATTGGAATTTTATAATGTATGTCTAGTAATTGAGAATTGCTATAACTAGATTATGGAAAACACTCATTTTGATTTAAAATCTTTAAAGATTAGGTTTCTCATAGTTTTTGATTTCAAATTGTATCATAGTTCAAGAGAATTTGAAATATTACCTCTGTGAAATTTAATAGCTTTATTTTCAGACATTTACTTTAATGTTACCATTTAACCATTCAAGGAAGTTGAACTGATATTGCTTTCAAAGAAACTTTTCACTAAAAGTGGTAATCTGTTTGGAAAAATACTGGCTTTTGATTTGAATGCTTTCTTCAACCTTGGGGTCTCATTCTTTCTTATCTCAGGAACATGGTGGAGGGATATCTGTGTGGAAACAGGGACCAGATGTTCCCATCAGGTCATTTCTAATCTTTGATTCTGTCTTTAAGAAAGGTATTTTGATACATAACTGATAAAATGATCAAATTATTCATTATTCTTTTTGGTATAAAATGCAGTTCAAAATAGCTTCTTATTCTGGTGTCTCATTTTTAATCTTGTTATCACATACATAAAATACAAAAGCAGACAATTTTAACCATAAATATACTGAGAATAATGATACCACTTTTATTTCTAGTTCAGACTCTCTTAGTAGAATGTGTCTGCTGATATTATAGGTGATTATTCAAGAAAATGAGGCCAATTGAACAAACTAAGAGATTTGATCTCTCTAATTTCTAGGGAATTTCCATTCTATAATGACTATTATTCCAACACATTTTGTCTATATAAAGATTGAAGAATCTGCATCAAAGTTTCTTCCAAGACATCTTGTAATTTCTGCCTTTCTTAGCATATCAATCTTAGAACACTTTTTGTGGTTACATGCCTCTGAAATGCCTTTTTCATGTTTCTGGGGAGCTTAGTAAGTGTCATTGAATATTACTACTCGTGATTACAGTTCAGTCTTCAGTAATCAAGTTTTCATCTAGGGTGTTAATATCATAAAGCAAAGGTATACACAGTTTTTATAGCTTCCTCATTGTTCCAATGTGTAGTACTTTAACATGTCATTTTGACAGGAAGAATCAATAATAGGCATAATTATCTCTGTACACAGCATCAACATCTTGTCTCAACCTTAACATCATTTGTAATCAAGTATTTATGACCAGAGTTTCCAGAGGAATAATGTTTTATATCAACCATCATGACATATAGCACTAATTCAAAATAACTTTTAATGATTTGGATTTTGACACACATCTTTTATGGAGTAGAGTGTGTTTAAAGACAGTTTAATTTTTGTGCCTATGATTGCACAAACTCTGGTCTAGTCAGAATCCAGTAGAGAGCCACATCTCAAATCCTGAAACATTCAGGATTATACTTCTTCAAGATTTTCAGGTACTCAACTGCTAGACTTTATATGTTTGTCCTCTCCAAACCTAATGCTAAATTTAATTAACAATGCAATAACATTGGTATATGGAATCTTTAAGAAGTGATTAAGCTCTGAGGGTTCCAAATTCAGTAATGAGTTTAACACTTTTAAAATTGGTTTTCACAGTTATGTCTCTGTCTTTCTCTTTGCTCTAGTGCTTCGTGAAGAACAATGTTTTCATCTTCCAGGGAATGACCTGTTTGAGATGCTTTCCTGAGAGTGGAGGCCTGTCCTTATGAGACACCCCACTATCAGTACCTTCATCTCGGTCTTCCTAGCTGCTAGAACTATAAGAAATTAATTTCTTTCTTTATGAGTTTTGCTGTCACAGCAAGGCAAAACTGACAAAATATCAACTCTTCTCTCTGATCACAGAACGTTTTCATTTACTTCTCTGTTTTCTTCAGAGCGTTTTATAATTCCCCCTATCCCAACCCTTGTTTTAGCATTTAAATAATCATCCCCAATATACAGTTTTATTCTGGAAGAAATCTTTAAATCTCTGTTGTAAAGACTACTGGTACTCCATCAACACTTATTTTGATCTTCTTTAGTGATAGCATTCACAATACTTAGCTTGATAAATTTCCATTTAAGAGAGAAAATTTCTTATTCATGCATTATTTAGCAATACTTTGAATCATAAGATTAAATCCTGGGTCATGCTATCAAAGAGATTTGTGTTGTATCACCTAGTATGGATTTAATGAAGTGTCTGGCATGTGCTTTTAAAGTTTCTAAATCATTATACATATAGATGTGAAGTATGATC
Organism: Dasyprocta punctata; assembly: GCA_004363535.1. NCBI lineage: Eukaryota > Metazoa > Chordata > Mammalia > Rodentia > Dasyproctidae > Dasyprocta > Dasyprocta punctata. The sequence goes on along the minus strand of RJWM01021108.1, from coordinate 26,931 downwards.
TAGAACTGTGAGCAGACAGAAGATTTTGGATCATGTTTAATCATATAAATGAAGGATAACAATAAGAATCAAGCTGAAATTCTGATGTTAGTGCTATTGTTAAAGCTGCTGTAGTTGTCATCACAAAAATTTGTGAATGTAAGTTGAATATACACTTCTATCTTGCCTATAATTTCTTTTGCTTTTTAAATCTTTTTTTCTTTCTCTTTCTTTCTTTTTTCTTTTTTCTTTTCTTTCTGTCTCTTTCTTTTTTTCTTTTCTTCTTTCTTTCTTTCTTTCTTTCTTTCTTTCTTTCTTTCTTTCTCTTTCTCCCTTTCCCCCCTTTTCCCCTCCCCTCTCTCTCTCTCTCTCTCTCTCTCTCTCTCTCTCTCTCTCTCTCTCTTTCTTTCTTTCTCTTTCTCCCTTTCCCCCCTTTTCCCCTCCTTTCTCCCTCCCTCCCCCCTCTCTCTGGCAGGGGTTTGAACCCTTGCAATTCTTTACATTGTCCTGTTAATTTCAACTGTTTTGAAACTTATTGAGGTGTCTCAGTCAATTTTCTCTGCACTGAGACAAAATACTTGACATCATACAAATTACAGAAGGAAAAGTTTATTTTGCAAACAGTTTGTAGGGTAGAGCTTTCAATCTAGTGTTAGCTGGCTCCAGGACAAAAGAGACATGGCAAAAGCTGCTTACCTCAGGGTGATTCAGAGAGGAAAGCAGAGAGGAGAGTATAGGGCAATGAATAGAGCTAAATCTCTGCAGGCTGTGCCCCCAGTGACCCTACTCTTGGCACTGACGAGACCTCACTAACAGCAGGTCAGTTGTGCCTCTCCCACAATCCTGTCACCTTCCAAAAACCACATCTTAAGAACATGAGGCTTTGGGGGTATCCAGATATAAAGCATAACCTTAGGAACTGTGTACATTGGTGAGATTTAATTCTGTCATAAATTTTGCTTGATCAAATTAGTACTGTATTGTTAAAGTATGCTTCCAAATTATCCCTATTAATGTTTTAGTCACATAAATAGACAACTTGAAATGATAACAAACATTGAGTCAGTAGAATTAATCAATATATAATGTTCTAATGAGTTCTTGAAGGCTCTATTCCCATATCCACTGTTCTTCTAAAGGGTGTGGGACTTACCAACTGCTACTACATTTTTGTTACCGAAAATGAGCATGGCCCTTTGAGTTGTGTGAGCACTAAGTGAAAACATTTGAATGTATCTGTAAAAGTTCTGATTATCATCAGGACAACTAGAAGCATTAACTACAAAAATAAATCAAAAGAATGGAAGTGGAAGTTTGCAGTTTTACTTTATTGTTTTCCTGTAGGACAAACCTTATGTATTGATTTCTTTTGTGTTTATAAATTAATAGCTCACAATAATTTGTATAAGAGATGTAATCATAGAACCTAACCAGCTATTTTGATACATGTATGCATATCTATATATTCTGTATTATATATGTGTATATAATCTATACTATATATGTATATATATACATATATATACACTTTTTGAATTTGATATTTTTCAAAAATTTTTGCCATATTTATGCTGATGAACTAAAATAAGTGTATAATTCATTGCTAGATACAGAAATGCCTCTTTTTAAAATGTTGAAAATTACTGTCACCTGCTAGTCATTGCTGCAAGAACTTTCAGTTGTACAGTTCCTGTGGAATTAGACAATAATTACTATATTTTCTTTAACAAATGTCATATGCTTTTCAATAGACTTCTGAATGTTTGCCTTGAGATACAACCTTGATTATATGAACTGACCTTTAAAAATTTAAGGGCTGAGAGTGTGGCTCAGCGGTTTAAGCACCTGCCTGGCAGGTGTAAGGTTGTGAGTTCAATCCCCAGTATGGGAAAAAAATATTTGATAGATGCACAATAGAAACACTTGCTGTTAGTTATCTTAGCTTTACATTAATTAATTTGATTCCCAATTCAGTTATGTTAATATTCACTTTAATGAAATTCAACTTAAAATAGTAATATTTACTTTGAATATTGGATTAAATTATGTGTCATGGATATAGAAAGGAAAGATATGAAACAATTGGGAAAATAATTTGATGAATAATACAGCATGGACTATCCATGTATATAAAATTGTGTACTTCTTTATATCGAACCACATTTTTGGTTACATTTCATATCCTCAGTAGGTACTGATAATTTCAAGTTTTATTACTAAAATTACATATCCATCAATTGGTATAATTATGGTTTTTAATCTAAAATATATTATGATTTTGTTGAGATTCAGACATTTTGTTGACGTGTCTGTCAAAATCATAATTTGGCTTTATTAAAACATAGACAAAATATTTTTAAAAATACTGTTAGGGCGCTTTTAGGAAGCTGGACAATCTTAAACTTCGCAGTGCCATTGTAAATTGTTTTACTTTTTACAAATAAAATTCAGACCTCTCTTAGGCTCAAAAATATGTAGGTCCTCTGGCCTAGCATTTAGATGGAGATTCTAGCCAATGGAAGAACATACACTACTATGTGACAAAGGTACACAAAAATGACATAACATTCTTGTTTACAATGGCAAAAGAAAGCAAAACAAAATCTGAATATCTATCAATAGAAAATAGTACAAAAATTATTGTACTGTACAATAGGAAATTTTGGAAATATTAAAATGGTAAGTATACATTGCGTATCTTATAAAGTGAAGTTATGCTGATATGGAGCTTTAGGTCAAAGATTTTTGCAAAATAATGTGCAAGTCATTATTCATAAAGAATAATGTCTAGTACTATTAAACATTTTCCATATGAGATAATAGTATCGCTTAATTTCAGTCTCGTATCAATATTATAATCATGATTGTTTCATTTATTTAATTTTTTCTTATGGTTGAACCCAAGACTGTCCTGGTAAAACATGCACTCAATACAGAGCTATATCCCCAGCCAAGAGAGAACATTTTTATCATATCCTTCATTTACATGAAGCTAGAGCAAAGAAAAATGGAGTAATTTAACCAAAAGTTATCTTGTTAGTGAGGAATTAAGTCATTTTCCTTCTAAGATTTTAAAAAACTTTAGAAAGCAACTGTAGTTCCTTTGAAGAAAGCATACATTATATAACCTAAACCTCTTAACTGCTTTTTTTGAAATACATTAAATGGCCTGGGCTTTAAGTGTATTGATTTTTTTTATGGCTTTTGGTAATGTCTTCTGAGATTGTAATGCTCATAATAGGAAATAGCAAACCTAATGGAAGTATTCAATGTTTTATTGTTGGTTGAATAAATATACCCATAATGATTAATAAATGGATAAATGGTATTTTTAAAGAAAAATAATATGTTTTGGGGGTCTATAACTGGTATTACTAAGAATAAGAATTTTATCAATGATGTAAATATCAGAGCTTTTCAGAGATACTTTTTTTTTCCTCCTGCTAAAAATGTAAGACTACAGCAGCCTGCTACTTTGGACCATTGGCACTGAGGTGGAAGGCATAAATTCAAGACCCTTTAAACAGCCATTACTGGTACCAGGAGTCCTGATGGAGTTGTCATTAACTCTCTCCATATGTGACAAAGTCTCCCTGCAAAAGTACATTAGAAATTCATTATTCTTCATGTGAAGATTAATGTATACCCTCTGTTAACTGATATACACAATAGAATAGAACCTGTGATTTAAAAATTCTTAGATCTCAGGAAAAATCAAATACTATATTTAATAATATATTCAAGATTTGATTTAAGGAATTTCAGGAATAGCTAATTTACATGAATAAAAATGATAAGGATTTATAGAAATCTCTGCCTTTGTTAAAAAAATTCCTATAAATGTTTAAGTTAGAAAAACCCATTTTAAAATGTATTCAATGAAAATGCACTGGTAAAAGTGCTAGACTACAACTAAAAATGTAATTTGTGCTTGCAATATAGGGACTAGAGAAAGAAAATACTTCAATAAATGGCTTCATATGTAGATTTTTACAGATAGTTCTGTATTAAAAACCTGAGGATAACACCGACAGACTGTAATCTTCCCAAAGAAAAGCAATAACACAATGCAGTACTTAAAACTTCTTTTCAAAAAAGAAAAAGAGAAGTTTGAGGAGATTCGGCCTAGGATGGGACATCCAACATGTCTTGTCTTCCACTATCTAAAGAGCTCTCATTGTGAAAGAAAACTTCACAGTTAGACAATTTTGCTTTGTTGCTTTGCTTTTCAAAATTTGAAACATGCAAAGGAAATGGAAAATAAAGTGAAGAATATTATTATAGGCATTCTCCTGCCCAGGGTTACCTGTAATAATATAGTGATGCCTTATCACTTGTTGACAGTTTAATCACTGTCAATGCCATTGTATGTACACATATTTCACTAAATAAGTGAATATTGTGACTTACTTTGAATTTAATCCCTAGTTAAAGAAAAATTTTATGACCCAAATCTAATAAAATGAGGTAAATGCCTGTTAAATGCAGTTGCATTTCTAATTATAACATACTGTATTGAAGATATTTTATTAACTTAAGAAATGATACCAACTAATTAATGCATCCCGTTAGTATATTTCCTGTATTAAACATCACTAAGTAATGTACTTTCAATGCTGTTTATCAAAATTTTTATTAAAGTTTTGTTGAGGTATATTAATATTCAAAAACCGTACATATTTGACGTGTGTAACTTAATGAATTTGAAGATATAGAAAACCATGACACCAGCAAAGTAATCAAGCTAATATATTTATAAAATAGCTCCTGATATTTCCTGTTTCTCTCAGAGTTTGTGTTTACTGGGTGTTTCTTAGTGCTTATATGCTTCTGTGTGGAAAAAACACTTAAAATAAACTCTACCTTCTGGACAAATTATGTGGTATACAGCATTGCATTACTACCAAGCAAAATATATAAAAAGATTTTGAAAAGTAATTTATCTAGCATAAGTGAAACTATGTATCTTGAAAATGTTCCCTTCACCCATGCATTTTCCAAATTTTGACAAGTATTTTAATTGCATCTTTCTCAATGAGTTTACTATTAAAGATGTATCATAGAAATAGAATTATGTTGTAGTTTTCCTATTATGACTCCTCATTTCATTTTTAATGAAATCCTCCAGACTGATCCATGTTACAAATGCAAGAATTTCTTGCTCTTTGAAGAACAAATGGTAAAACAAGAGAATGAAAAGGCAAGCAATGCATTCGATAATGGGTTAATTTCCAAATTACAAGGAATTTTTGCAATGCAATAAAAACCACAGAAAACACAATTTAAAAGAAGCAATGGAACTGAACCAAATAATTTCCAGAGAAGACATACAAGTGTCCTATCAAGCAGGGAAATACAAATTAAGAAGCATTTTTAAAGGCTGTATATAAATCACTCTCCATCTACAGTTACTTAAATTCAAGATTTGTATCTTAGTCTGTCTATCATAACAAATACCTAACACTAGGTAATTTAAGCAGAACATACAGCTGTTTTAGAAATTTGGTGTCTAAAAGCCCATGCTCAAAACGTGCACATTCGGTTTCTAGAAGAGGGTCATCTCTACTTCCAAGACGGTGTAGCTACAGACAAAAGGGGAAAGAAATGCCATATCTTCACATGAAGGGAGATGGAAGAGATGAAAAATCAATAAAACTCGCTCTCTGGTAAGCCATGTTATAGCATCGTTAAATAATTTTCCAGACCATAACCTTTACTACATAAACAACCCCCAAAGGGCCCACTTCTTGGTTCTTTCACATTCGGTATTCTTTTTTAACATGTTAGTTTCAGAGGATGCATTAGATGGTCGCAACTGGCTTACCAAAACTAGATGATTCTCTAGTTTTTATTGAAAATAAGCATTTCCTTCATTATAAGATGAGAAGCTGAGGCATGTTGCTGCCATGGGAATGCCCCACGTGTTTTGCCTCTAGTGCCGTTCAGGAGTGACTGATGGCTGTTTGTGTCCACCACTACCTATGGTCCAAACGCCTTCCCTAGCATGTTGGTAGCCAAGACTAACTGTGGCAAGGAGCTAGGGCAGACACATTTCTGCCCAAGATGGAAAGAAGACTGACCTTGAGAATTCTCTTAGAATATGCTACTACTGTGTCACAATGTGGTACTCATGTTAATCAAGCCTCTTTCCTCTTTTAGAAAGATTCAAAAACGTATGCTGACTACTGGCTCTCCCGGCTCATCCTTGCTTCCTTTTCCCATTTGTATAAGTGTCCCTTCCAACACATCTCTTCTGCACTTGATACTGTTTGGGTTATCTGAAGTTTCAGAACTATTTGTTCCAATATATGTGTGTCTGTGTGTGTGTGTGAGTGTATGAAGGAAAAATATCTATATGTGTGTATGCTACTACATGTTCTCATTATTGTTCCATAAAGACAAAATGTGTTGTTATCACTAATGAATCCAAATACTAAAAATGTTAATGAGTTTCAAAATAAAACATGAAAATAAGTGTATTAACTGTTCGTAGAATTCTAATGTGTTATTCATATTTGTATCAAAATTTCATATAGAGATTTTTGTTTAGCATACAATAATGTCTTTGCAGAGCTATGGATGAAAGAATTCTCCTATGTCAGAAAAAACAGTGATATTTCTATTTGCAGCAAAGTGAAAGAAATATCTAGGCATAGACTGAAAACATAATTTGTGTATACCCAGTACTTATAGAGAAACTGAATTCGTATTCTTTTAAGCAGAATATTCCAGAAAATGAAGTACAAACTACATAATATTCATCTTAAATAAAAAGGGAAAACATATTCTATGTGCTATCAAATAAAACTCTTTATTTTCTTGTACTGAAATTTATCATTTGTTATCAAGGCATACGTTTTGGAAAGAGGGTACCAGGGTTTTCCATTTGTGCTGTATCTGTTTTCACCCCAGAAAAGGTAAGACCAGCATCTTATTACTATGCTCAAAGTTGCTTGAGTCAACCTATTTACCTTGACTCAAAGAGCTGCTAACTTATTAGGTTTTATTTCTTAATTTTTTAATTTACTTATTTATTTTTTCATACTGGTGATTGAACTCACGACCTTGCACTTGCCAGGCTGGCTCTGTGCTGCTGAGCTATATCCCCGGAGCCCTTATTGGGTTTTTGCTGAGTAATTTAGCAAGAAAACTATGCTTGACAGGAATGACGATGTTTAAATGAGCTAGTAAGTACCACTGATGCATATTCAGTGTAGGCGGGAACTTTGCTATGATCAGGGTTGTCTCTTTCTGTCCATAAAATGCCTGACAAATTACTGATTTGTCAGATGTGTTAATTAATTCTATATATTTAAAATGCAAATCAACCATGAGAGAGAAAGTGGTGTATATATAAGAGTACTGAATTATACGTGAAACTTGAGGCAGAGGAAGCAGTGCATAAATTGCAGTCATGAGTGAAGAAGATACTATGGATTAGGTGAAAGAAAATGGAAGTGAGATTGTGATGACAGGTGTTGTAGAAACGGAGCCTAAGAGTAGCCAAAACATGAGAATGATAGGGAGCTAATTTAGTGAACAAAGTTTACAATAAGAAATTAACCACTTACAAAAGTCATTAGTGGGCTGGGGATTTAGCTCAGTGGCATAAGCACCTGCCTGGCAAGTGTGAGGTTGTGAGTTCAATCCCCAGTACCAAAAAATAAAATAAAATAAAATTCATTACTTTTATTAAACAAAAAAAGTTCAATAAATAGAAAATATATGTAAGAAATTGAGAAAACAAGTATCTGTAGGTGCCACTGATGCAATTTTAATTGTATAAACTGATGTGAACACTAAGAACTACTGTTTTGTCTTTAGTGCATGTTGAGTCTTCATTAAACTTAGCAATGGAATTATTTTCCTTTATTTTTTTTTTCCTGTAACACTTATGACAGTGCAACTTTCACTGATCTATATGGCCTGTACAGGTCAACAATACAATAACCTAACATAACCACTCTGTCATTTGAGAAGAAAATTGTAAAACCAAACTAGAAAGAACTATGTGAAGCATTAATTTGGCTGAAAAAGCATTAAGCTTAATATATTTGTTAATGGAAATTATTCTGTAAGGGAACAACTGACTCAAGTCAGAAAGTATTGGAGTATGCTATTATAAGATTTTTCTTGATTGATAAAATACTGCCAACAGGTAATGTTGCTCCATTTACTGAAGTGAACTGAAGATCAAAAAAATGTTCCTCTATTCCCATGCTCTTTCAATCAAGAATTAGATTTCAGTTATAATTTTCCCCTGTTTCCCTGGGAATAGAGCAAATGTCTCCAAGGGTCTGAAAAGTCCTTTTTCTAGTGCATCTCACAGTATCATAGAGAAATAAGCTACAATCGGTTGCCAAAGTTAGATGCTAGCTTAATGTCAGCAATTTTCTTTCTGAAACCAATTTTGCACTCAGCATCTCAAGGAAATATTGAAGAGAGACTTGTGCCCTTTGTGCTTGGAAAGTTTATATTTTCAAGGATTAAAAAAATCAATAGTATTTATTGTCATGGGATCTTGAAAAGAAAGAAAATTAAATAGCACGGAAAAAGTTGCATTGTTTGTATGTTTCAGAACGTTTTATAAATCTGTATATTTCTTACCAAGAAAATGAATATTTTGGCAGATAAATTACCTCTGCTGTTACATGAGAAAAATATGATATGGTACACTAGATAATTCAGGATGTTTGATAACAGAAGTATCCTTATATGCTTTTCTCTCTCCTAAATATAGAATTTATTTTAACTAATCATCATGTGGAATTTTAAAAACTGTTTATGGTATATATAGCTGAATGTTTGAGGAAATTATGAATACACAACTACATCTGTGGTTTTTTTTAAATAGTTAAACTTAAAAGTCATTTTGCTGTATACTCCATAACGATTGATATAAAACAACAGTCTTGTGAATTATGCTATGCTAAATAGTAAAAGTAAGTAATCTTTTGTACTTTAGACAAATCATTGTCTTCATTTGAAAATAATCTTACAAGTAATGACATGTTATCATAGGAGAAGAAACATCAATGACATCAGTACAGAAACTTAATGTCGAATAGTATTTGCAGTGTTCTGCATTTTACATGCATTATTAAATTCATATTAATAATATACTTGCTTGGTATATTATTCAGGGTTTTGCAGGAAACTAATAACAATAATATATATATATATATATATATATATATATATATATATATTAGGATCATTGGTTTTCAGGCTTTTGGAGGCTGAGAAAAACCAGAATGATGGACTAGGCTATCTGAAAGTAATAGGACAACAAAAAGAATAAAATGGTTCAGTCCAGATCCAAAAGTCTCATAACCAGAAGAGACATGGAGTAACTCGCAGTCTCAACCCAGAATCTGAGAATCCAGGGAGTACAAAATCTGCAGAGCATTGTCTTGATGGGCCAGGGCAGGAATGGAGCGACATCCAAGCACTGGCAGAGAGCAGACAAATTTACCCACCATCTCCCTTAACACCCCATCTGAATCTGTAGCTAAGTAGATGGTGCTCCTGCTCCACACTAGAGATAAGATTGTCCCCCCTCGCTCCACTGACTTTCAGGGTAGTGTACTCTGAAATCACCCTCAGACGCTACCAGAAAAAACGCAGTGGCAGCTGTGTGTGTATCCTATAATCTAGTTTTTTTTTTGACACCTAAAATTAACCATCACACAAGAATAACTATATTTTTCTTAACATTTATACATAAATATGTGTGTGTGTGTGTTTCAAGATGCAAAGAAATTAAGTAAATTTTCCAGTGTTAAAAAAGTAATAAACACCAGGATGTGAATCAAATTCAGGCTATCTCACACTAAAGCACATTATTTGAATGTCAGTCAATATGTTGCACAAATGTGAAAATCTATTAAGTACTGTTGCTATAATAATGATAGTGATATGCATACTGAAATTTTGTTAATAATCTTGTTCTGTCTATCTAAACAAAGTAATTATTGCCCAGAGAAATTCCTGTATTTTAGGTTTTAAATATTGCATAAGATTTTTTGGAGCATGATAGGTTTATAACACTGATTTAAAAAGTAGGTATGACTAGCATATATGAGATTAATCAATAATGATCATTGTTAACTTAAAAATTTAATGGGGACATTATATCAATGTGGATAACAAAATGATCTGTCTCAGTCTAGCTTCTTTTACTTCATTTTAGAACTCTGTGCTTTTTTACCCACGGTCAATAGTTTCTGATTAACATAGATATTCCTTCTCATTTTGGATCACTTCAACATTAGTAGAGTTTTGTTCTGCCTACTTGCAGTAGCCTATCACTCCCTCAGTGTACTCTGCCAAATACTGACTGCTGCTTCAATTTGTTAAACATGGTGACTGTTTTGCTCATGAACTTCACCTGATAATTGTGTCTGAGATCTGAAGCTTTGTTCCCTTTGAACTCTGACTGAGAAATCATCATTCTCTGGAAGACAGAAGGCAGAAGATGATGTTTTACTCTGCTGCTTAAGTAATGAGCATTTTCTTATTGAAAATGGGAAGCAACCCATACAACTTCTTATATTTATTATAAGAAATCTTTCTGGCAAAAGATTTCTCAGATTACCTCTTAAACATTTCTTTACCAATATTTCACTGGCTACATCTAAAGAACTTTGGAGTGCACTATTTTGCAAGAATTTCCTTAACCACCTGTCAGTTCTTCCAAGAACATTTGGCTAAAGCCCTGTATTCCATTCCTAACTTGCAAATTAGCCCATGCGATTGAAAGAGTTGATGTCATACTCAAATTTAACTTACTTTTGAACTACAGAATTATGCTCTGAATTATGTTCTGAAAAAGTTCAGGTTATGTATTTGCTTCATGTATTTTTCACCAATATGCCCTAAAAGTAAAATTAAGTGATTTTTTTTAAGGAGTCAATATAAATCAAATATTCTTTATACTCTTTGAACATATTGATTTGATATGTAGGATAAATGTAAATTTCAGAAACTTTATCTTCAGATCTCCTACTATGATACATCACTGACATATGGGGAACACTATTGGATGATTAACAAAAATAAAATTATAAGAATCATAAACATTCATTAAAATAATGTGAATATAATAATGAAGCATTAAATACAATTAAACACAACAAATCAGAGACTTCATTTTAAGAAAAAATGCTGAATTTCATTTTTGGAGTCAGATTTTTGTTTTCTTTATTTTATGTTCACAGTAATATTCCCCTGGTTCGATAATCTGAAATTTTAGATAAGTATCACTCAGAATGGAAATGAATACATGTCCATGTCCCTAAAGTTACAGCAAATCAATGGCAGAGGTATTGGTAGAATAAACATATATAATTACTTTTTATGTGAATTGGACTTATACATGAAGTATTGACCATTGCCCGAGGAGCACCACTCATTTTAATTATCTCACGGGTTTGAAAAGAGGTATATGAAGAAGAAATACACTGTCCTTCCCTTTACATTTCCTAACTATAGAATTTCAGCAATGTACAAAGGCCAGAAAAATATAATCAATGCCAATTTTTTCTTATTTGAAGCAACTTCAAACTCAAAGTGAACCCAAAGGGGAGAAGAAGAACTGATACCTCTTATATGTTCAAAATGTGATTAAAGTTCTCTTGTTTTATGTGCCTCAGGTGACATTAAAATGTACTGTTCTGCTCTGATAATTGACTGTAAGTTTAAACTTTACCAATAAGTCAATTGAAAATAATTTTCTGTATTTTCTATACTGTTGTCAATGAAATATAAACAAAATATCAGAATTCAATAAAAGAGACTATGTACATAAGAGTAATACAAGTGTTTAAGGTGCTACATATTTCAAGTCTAAACTGGAAACAATTTTCTGCTACAGCTAATAATTCCAAGCTGGATCAAACAATTTAATAATACTTAATGAGAAATATGAAAAAAATGAACATGATACTCATTTTCCAAACTATCTTGGGCTTTGCAGTGTAGATAGAGGCAAAGTAAAGCTGATATTATGTAATGAAGAATTAGAAGGAAGAAATCAAATTAATGCAAACAGATATATGATTTAGAAGAAAATCATAAAAATGTCAAATATTTCTGCTAAAAAAGTCAAAATGCAGTGTTTGACTTAGAAAACTCATTGACTATGCGTTTTACATTAAGCTATCAAAGCAATTAATTTAGAGGTTTAGCAATCTCTTCAATGATTACACCACAAGTTGTATATAAATTATTGAACTCTACAAATACATCATTGTTTCTAACAAGTTTTTGTTTATAGAATCATATTTAAAACATGGGTCTAAAGTAAAAGATTAACAAAGTATCCTCAAAAATTTAGAACATTTCTAATTTACTCTAGATGGGTCACGTGTAAAAGAGTAAAATTCTGAGCAGATTAAAAAGTGATTTGACTATACCTACATACAGAATAATTCTAATACATGTAGTTCATATAAGGGACTGTAAAGTTAATGCTGAAATTTAAGATGGTTTGTAATATAACTTTTATGTACTTTTGAGCTAAATTAATTACTTTATGTTGGAAAAATATGTCATTACAAATTTGCTCTGAATGCAAAAATCTAGGTCACTTAGCAAAGTTAATCGTTTTTAGATTTAGTATTTTTTCAAACTCACAAGGGAAGATCTGGTTACATAGAATACATTTGATAGGATTGTATTCTGAAATGCAAATGAAATTACACAATTGCCCTCTACTGAATCAAGTATGGGCAGTTTTTGTCCCCCAGGGTAGAACGTATTTAATACAATAAGTATGTGAGACTGAGGATGACAAAGACCAGGGTACCCTGAATCCATATTCCGTACTGTTCCAGTGAGCACGTCTCTCCCTGCATGGCAAGTTGATGGTCGCCCACTTGTTCAAAGGACTCGTCTTTGTCTGAGGGAAGTGTGCTCAACTCAACATATGGTTAAGAATCCCTGTTTTAAACTCCAGGTCTAGGAAACCCAAACTGTTTTTGTTTCTTCATTCCAAAACTTACCCAAAGCATTTTGGCAACTTATAATCCTATTATGTAGATTGATAATTTACATGAATATGTTTCAGACTTCTGTATGTTTTAATGAAATTCATCCAGATATGCAGTTCTTATCTAACTCCTTTATATAAGCTTTGTGAAACGATCTAATGATTTTTGAACAGAAAGCAAAAGAAAAATTCAGGGAGCAGTTCTCATAGACACTTTATTCTGTTGTTTCAGTTTGCTCTCCAAGTCAGTACATCTCTGTAAATCCGTTGAAGGTGTCCTTCAGGTTTGCACCGCCCTCGTTTCTTCGCCATCTCTCAAGCACTTGAATTTCAGTCTTCTTAGTGATCAGCACTAAGCTGTGGGTGGTGGTTACTGAGTAGCTTTTGACTCTGTTCTTGAATTTTCTTTCCTTCTTAAATTATGTTAGCTTTTTATTTGTCTAAAGGCTTTATATACTAACTGATGGTGCTTCTTAATTTATACCCAAGAGTGCTATTTGTAATTTTTGTTTTGTTTTGTCTTGTTTTCCTAAACTCTGGCACTGTTTCTCTACTTCTACATTTGTTGGATTTAATTATTGCTTAATTATTGAATTTTTTAAATATTTGAATTATTAATTTTTTACATAACTGTATTCTCTTGGCTAGTCACATGGAAAAGTATGGGGACAAATCCCAATAGTTTTACTTATCATAAAATATTAAAATTTGGCATAGTTTCAAGTTTCTTACTATTATATTTAAAAAACAATAATCAAGTGATAAAATGCATTAAGGATTTTAAAAGGTTAAATTTTTAAAAACTCATTAGTGGCTATAATTGGAAAGCACTCAAGTCTTGATAAACTCTATAAATTATCCTTGGAATATTTGCATCCTTCTTCTGCCAAATTGTGTTTGGAACATGTTTACAAAATTAATTGTCCAACCTGTTTAATGAGTCTTCTTGTTTGCAGCTTGTCATCATTTTTAGAGGTCATTATGAGTTTGTCCTGGTATTTCAGTCACATCTTTCCATACAACAAATTTCCATGTTATTTTCATAAGCTGATAAAAATGAGAATATTAAAGTTATAATGAGTGCATTAAAATTAGTTTATCGTGAAAGACACATCTTATTCCTCTTGAGTGAGTTGGATATCTTTGCTCAAATTTCTGTGTTTTCATTATAAAATGTTTTTATGATACTCATTAATAAGCATTAGATAAAAATGATTACAGTTTATTTTATGACATTTAAACTTTTAAGGATTAGTTTTTCAGTAGAAATGATCTGATAATAGCCATTGATTTGAGAACATCAAACTGAAATATTTAGGGCTATAGTGTCATAATTTAATTACCTAATTATTGTGAGATACACAAAGCATGAATGCTTTAAATGGAATTATTAGGAGTAAATGTGAAATGCAACTGACAATATTACTGCTTCTGCATTACATATATATATTAAACAATACATGTATTTATGAATTTGAATGTATGTGTATGCTTGCAAAAAATATTTCCTTAGGATACTGTTTTCCTATTATTTCCTCTAAAATATTGTTTGAGAGATGAACATTCATGCTGATTGTATGATTTATGAATAACAGTTATGATAGTATTTAGGTTACATGTAGGTTTTTGTTAGAGTAGCAAAAAAATATCTCGCAGAGAAATAAATTATTTTCTAAATTTCTTACATGTGTTAGAGTAACTGACATGAAAAGTTTCGTGAAAGGTACACAGGTAAACTCAGGTGTAGAATGCCCACATTCTGTCACTCTCCATTGATGTGGTCAGTGCTCCTTGAAAGATAAAATAAACATATCAGGAGAAATTGATTGGTTCTAAAAGACTATATTTGTTCTGAGAGGAAATTATGTAAATGTGTGCACAAATAAACTAAAATCACTTTACAGGAAACATATGCTTTCTTTATTTTTAGTTTTTATTTATTTTATTTAGTTATTTTTTATTTTAAACAAAAGGAAAACAAGAAATCGAAACATAACAATTTCACCCCAACCAACAAAACAGCAACAATCATCAGCATATTGGATATTCCCAAAAATTATTTAAGACAAAAAATACAGACATGAAACATTATCTAACTAATTGTTAACACAATTGTTTTCAAATGAACATTTCACATTAAAGATAAAATCTGAAGGCGACCCTGAAAAAGTTACATTTTACTAAAAATTCTTTTTCTCTGACTGCCACAACTAACTTTCATATACATAGATTTTATTGCAGAAGACATGATACTCTACCCAGAGGACCCCAAGAACTCCACACCTGTCTTTTTGTGACAGCAATGTACTGAGGTCTCCCAACACAATTGTATTAAGGCTTACTTGATTTTTCATGTTGATTAATGATTGTTTTATATAACTGGGTGGACTAGCATTTGTTGCATTATTATCTCTTCCTCTTAGATCGTTCCCTTACCAATATATTATGATCTTCTTTGTCTCTCTTAATCAGTCTTGACTTAAAATGAGCTTTATCTACAAATAGAATAGCTACCTCTGCTTTTTTCTGGACTCCTGTTGCATGGAGTACTGTTTCCCATCCTTTAATTTTCAGTCTGTGAGTATCATTTTGAATTAAATGTGTTTCTTCTATACAGCATAGTTAGATCCTGCTTCTTGATCCATTCTGCCAGTCTATGTCTTCTGACTAATAAATTAAGACCATTAACATTGATGTTTAAAACTGATATGTATTGACTTATCTTCATCATGTTGTTTTCTTATTTCCTGGTGGATTCCTTCTATTAGGGTTCGTGGAGCTGTAGTACTTATCATCTCTTTCTAAAATGTCCTTCAAAGTGTTTTGGAGTGCTGGTTTAGTGGTCATGAATTTCCTCAACTGTTCCTTATCATGGAAGTATTTTGTTTCTCCCTCTATTTTGAAAGATAGTTTTGCAGGATACATCAATCTGGGTTGAAAGCTGTTTTATTTTAGAACTTGGAGTACTTCACTCTAAGCTCTCCTTGACTTGAGAGTTTGTGCTGAGAAGTCCACTGTAATTCTGAGGGGCTTTCCTTTATAGGTGATTTGTTTCTTTTCCCTAACAGCTTTTAAAATTTTATTCCTGTGTTGAATTTCTGGAATCTTGACTATGATATGCCTGGAAGTAGGTTTTTTTTTCTTTTTTGTCTGTGATTGCTAATTGAAGTTCTATATGCCTCACTTATTTGTATGTCAAATTCTTTTTCTCTACCAGGAAAATTTTCTGACACGATGTCTGTAAGGATGTTTTTAATATTGTTTGTAGTGTCTCCTGCTTGTTCACTGACTCCAATTAATCTTAAGTTATTTTTCTTTGTCTCGTCAAGCAACTGCTGGATTAATATCTTATGACCCCTTGCTAGTTTTGAAGAATCCTTCATTTCCTGGTCACTAACTGCGAGCCTGTCTTCAATATCTGAGATCCTGGCTTAATCTGCTTTGAATACCTTCAATAGAGTTTCTAACCTCCTGGATATCTACTTGAATCTGTTTTTTTGGAATCCACTTGCTTCCTATGTTGTCCTTCCATAATTTGCTGAAGCTTGTTTATTGTTTTGTCTGTATCTGCCCTAACATCACTAAGCATGGTGTATATTTTGTTAGTCTCTGATTATTTGAAAGATTATTTCTGGTTTCATTTTTTCCAAAGCCTCATTCAACTGCTTTGTTACCATTTCTAAGAAACCTTGTAGAGGACTTTCAGATTTTCCAGTCTTGCTGCCCCCTGGGTTTGCTTTTGGTGAACTGGGTGCTGGGGTTGTGACCTGTGTAGGTGTCTTCTCACTTCTTTTCTTTTTTAGTTTAATTCCTAAAGTGATACCTGTTAGTTGCCTGCAGTGGGTGACTTTAATGGTGGTGTTAAGGACTTCCAGGTAATGAGCACTTCCCGGAGATATCTTCCAGGTGTAACTGGTTCCTGGGCTCTGAGTCTATTGGAAAATCCCACCTCCTCAGATTGTCAGAGATGAGAAACCACTGCTTGCCTAGCCCAGTCCCTAGTTCCTTGGCACCACGTCCCAGCCCTCTCTGCGACCCCTAGTCAATCCCAGTCCTGGACCAGCTAGGCCAACAGCTATCCAGTTCAATCAAGTCAGTTCTGGTTGCAGTGGCACCCACAGCACCAAACACAGCTAACAAAAGAGTAAACTGATCCAACCCCTGATTTACAACCCCCAACCATATAAACTGAATTTATATCCATACAACAGGATGCAAAACAATCATATACAATATTTAGGTTCACAAAATGTCAATTCTGTCCCCAAGGGTGAGGACTCAAAATGAATTTAAGAAAAGACAGAAGAGTGGGAAAAGGGAACAGAGACTGCAAGTAGGTTGGAGAACAAAGATGGGTCCGCCAACTCAGGGAAACCACTGCAGAAGACTGAGAGAAAAGAAAGCCAAAAGAGACAGAAAAGAGAACAGAATAAGATCAGACCCAAAAGGAGGGCAGAAACCACATTCACTCACACACACACACACAAAATCCACTTCCAGCGTTCTCTCTGGTAAACAGCCTGTGGAGACAGCAACCCAAATCATGGCACTGTATGCCCGCAAGCCAGCAACTGTTCACGGACGGAGTACTAGACAACCTTAGCAGGCCTGCCCTAAGAACAGCCTCCTTGGGCTCGCAGCCATCCAGGCAGTCTCCGCGGGTCTGCGACCAGCTGGGAACCGCTGGGGGAAGCCGGCAACAGTTTTAACCCCAGGCATATCTAGCCCAACTCAAATGGCTTCTGGCAAATCGCTCTCCCATGAGAGGACTAAGCCCTCTGCACTCACCGCCAGCCAGAACAGACCTCCGTGTCTGCCATGCTCCTCCACTGAGGAATGGTTCCGCAGAGGCCCCGGGGTTGTCATCCGCCATCAACACCGCAACCATGCACCGCAGGGTTCCAACAGCTTCCCTCCTGCAGTGAGTCCGGCTCCGGGAGAAGGCTCCGCCAGCCACCACCTTCTTAGTTGAATTTTTTCTTTTTATTCTCTCTGTGGAGTTCACTTCAGACTTAAGGCTCTTCCTGGGTCGAAGGAAGCATCTGCCTCCTTTTTGTCTTCCTCAAGATGGTGTGTTCCATGTCTAGATGGTGTTTCTCAGAGAGGCTGTTTTCCCTTCATCCTGCTACTCCGCCATCTTCCCGGAAGTCTCCTCGGAAACATATACTTTCAAATTTATTCTTAATAAGATGTCCCAAAGTTCTTTAGATGCAGATTTAATGTAGGTGTAGTTCATTTGTAAAACAAACAAAAAAGAAATTAAATACATTATATTTCAAATTTGCCTTTACCACATAGCAAATAAGGTTTTTCAGAGCTTTAGCATGTTCTTGAGCTAAATAAGTTCCAGCATTCTTCACATGAGCAATTCATAAGGAGATAATGAGTGTTGGAGAGAAAGTCTATTGTGAACTTAATTTCTGAAAGGTAAAAATGCATCAGAATGTAGATACTAAATACTTTTAAACAGTTATGACTATTGTGTGTACATTACTTTTGTGTTGATATAATAGTTTATTACCAGAGACCTGCAAGCATGAAACAATACAAACTGATCATCTACCATTTCTATAAATTAGAAATCTGTCATGTATTTCACTGAGCTAAAACTGATGCTTTGGAAGAGCTGTAGTCTTTAGATGCTAAAATAGAAATTACACCTTCTTTCTTCTTCACCCAGTGCTAGAAGCTCCCAAAACTACTTAGATTTTGTTCCTGTCTTCCATCAATACATAAAGTTTTGTCTCTGACCATGCTTCTATCTCCTTTTCTAATAATACCCAGGATAGTTTCTCCACTTTTATGAATGAATGCAAATAAACTAGCCCTAGAAGAATAACTCAGGGTAACCTCATCATGTCAAGATATTTAATCAAATCTGTAAATTTCCTTTTGCCATGACAATGTAAATAATCTCAGATTCTTAGAACACCAATACAAATGTCTTTAAGAGCCATCATTCTGCCTGTCACAATGCATAATCAATCATGTAGCTCCAGATCTTTAACAAGATCTTCCTCAATAAAGACTTCTAAAATTATTGTATCTTCTACAAGAGACAAGTCATAAAAGTTTAATCTTTAATCATCACTCTAAAAGTTGGGTAAAAAAATAGTAGTCATTTATTACAGCCAGTGATAACCATTAGTAGGAAGTCTAACAGCAGCCATTGTGAGGTAATATATCTTTGCCATGAACAATCTGAGTTCATTCCTAATGATATTCCCCATGACCAAAAATAGAAATTATTCATATATTTGCCAAAGAAATATTCCCCGATATTAAATGCTTCTTGTAAATATAATTCACCCCCAAAATAATTAAAATTATGAAGCTGTATGACTAGGGTTGAAAACAAATTCAATAATGCAAGAAAATCTGCATAACCCAAAGAGCTTTGCAGAGGAAGTAAAGCTTGAGATGTAATTCTGACTTTAACGCTTTCTAAAATTGTGACTCTGAAGAGATCATTTGGTCAGTTATTTAGGGTTAATTGGCAGAGTAGACCAGACTATTACTATTTTACATAAGGAATTAGAGAAGCAATGGTATAAAATGTGACAAAATCAAGTACACAATCTGCTTTTTTTGTCCATTCCAATTGCCTCTTTACAAACTTCTATCAACTATTTTGTTCATAGTATTGATACATTATCAAGCACTTCAGTACTAAACATGTCATTCAAGGTAATAACTCAGTGTCAAAATATATATATTAAATCCATTTTAGTGTTTAGAATCTAATTAATTCTGACTGGTGGGGAAAAAAGAAACATATCTATTCATATTTCTGTAAGCTTTATCAACTGATCATATACTTTTTTTTCAGCATAATGTGATTTAATGTAGTTGAGAGAAAGATGACTTGGACATGTGTTAAGTCTATCACTGCATTAAATGATCTTTCTGTACATTTGAAATTACAAAGCAGGAGATGTTTATCACAATGTAAACACTAAGGTTTATTCTTCAGATTTATTATGAAATACTATTAAAGTCAGAAAATTTGGAAAATCTAATTCCTTGTAGTACATAAAGTCATCACAACAGACAGACGGGGGACCATGACACTGCAGAAGAACTCAAATTGCCTTGAAACTTAAAAGTCTGTTGTAATATTAAAAAGAAAAGAGTAACACAAGTTATTTGGACATGATTATATGTTTAACAATACTTTAACATACAGATCTACTTATTCTAAAAAGATAGTATCAGTGTGACTAATTTCCTTAATGATTGGATGATTAGATTAAAGCCTATCACTATATAATATTTAGCAAAATTAAAAAAAGATTACTCTTCCCACAAATTATTTAAAACCTCTTTTCCAAACAAGGTAAAGTGATGCACTTGCTGCTATACAAACTTTTTAAGATGGAATTTTTCTACCAGAGAATTCCAACTGTCGACAGAGTTTTTACAAAGGTTTGTATAAATCCTTCTACAGAGACTCTGATATTAAAATCAGGTCTGAAGAAACAGTTGCATTCTGTGTAGTTAATTCAAATTCTACTATCAATATGCCCAGAAGTGTAATCCAATTTGTTAGTCATTTTATAGCTATGAGAAGGTCAGAAGTCACTTGGATTATGAGTCTGTAAGTTATTTCTTCTTTGAAAGTACTGCAATATTTGCATACAAAGCAAATAACTGCTTAGCAACTGTCTTGATCAAAGATTGCAGGCTTTCTCACTTTCTGTCTGTCTAGACTGGACACATGCAGAGGCAGTCTATGCTGTGATGTACTCAGTTATGAATCTAAATATAATGTGAATTTATTTTTTCTTTTGTGTCATGTTGATTACAGTGGTCCAACTGTGCTTTTTAAATTTTTAGAAATGTTCTACTTATAACTTGATAAAGAAGTGTAATTATTCTTAACACACCTATATTAGGTAGATTTTAAAAGGTCCTAATACCTTTTGAATGACCAGAAAGTATAAGGTGTATCAATGAGCTAGGCAACACAGAAAATCACAGAATATTGACTGAAATTGGTCAAAATTGGGATATCTGCATAAAAGTGATTTACAGCTCTTAATATCCTTGCAAGAGTTCTAAAAATATGGATACTTAGATTCGTGTCCAGACATCAATTTTCTATGTCTATTTCTATCTGTATCAGTATTTTTATCTGTACCTTTATCTAAATTTCTTCAGATAATAGGAATATAGAACTAAAGCTAAGGGCCACTAATCAGTGCAAGAATGTGCTAAGCAGAAATTGAGTGAATTATCAATAGCCACAAATTACTATGGCTGATAGATTGTAACTGAAAATTACTTTCTAACATTTTAAGAGATTTTCCTCTAAAGCCTCATGGTAGAATTTTCATTTTGAGACAAAGACATAAAGGAGTATTTAATTAACCCAAATAACAGCAGGAAGTGAGAGAGTATCACTAGATTGTGATCCTCTTGAGAAGAGGACTGATACCTATTTTCAAACATTTAAAATAGTTTTAAATGATTGAATACATGAATAAACAAACAGATATTTAATTGTGCTCATCCATCTATTCAGCATGTCATGATGAATTAAAAGGAAAGAAAAGAACCATTTATCTTTTTCTATTTCCAAAATATATTTAAAAGTAAAACTAATTTCAGCAAATTCCAACTTCCTATGATAATCACAACTCCACAATAAATGAAGAAAATTTTCTACAATAATTTGCAAAAACTCTTGTAGTTCAAAATCAATAACTACCTTGGCATTGGTTGTCAAACTTACATGATTTAAACCAAATGACATTTTCTTTCTTGTTAGATTTATATGACTGAGTGACAACTGAAAAGTAAAACTGTATAATTTTAAACTATGTAATATGATGATTTGATATCTGCGTGTTTTGTGAACTTATTACCACAAGCCAGTCTGCTAACGTATCTGTCACCTCATTTAAGCTTTCATTTCATGTTTTGAAAATAAAAAACAAATTCCAAGCACATACTTCAGTATCCTCAACTATAGACACTAGGTTGTATATCAGATCACTTGAACATAGTCATCCTCTAACTTGGTGATGAAAAGTTACCTTTTTTCCCTGCCTATCCCAGTCTTCTGTGAGTTCAACTGTTTTAGATTCCACACCTAAGTGCTATCATCCTGTACTTACCTTGCTCTATGTGACTTATCAATAAAACGCAAAACAAAAGTACCATGAAATATACCAACTATCTGTGAGAATGATTATTATGAAAAAGACAGAAGACCAAATTTGTTGAGGATGTAGGAGAGCAGAAGTCTGATTTTTCTCAGAAAGGTCAGTTGGTCTAGTCATAGAAAACTCTGAATTATCCTCAGAAAATCTAAAAAAAAAAAAAAAAAAAAAAAAAAAAAAAAAAAAAAAAAAAAAAAAAAAAAAAAACAAACCCAATACCACATCACCCAGTCATTTATGTCGTGATTATGTAACCAAAGGAAATGAAGCCATCACCATCTAGAGATAAGTGTACTCCAATATTCATCATAGCACTATTCAGGATAGACAAGATACAGAAAAAAAAAGAAACTTGCATGTGTGTGATAGGCAGAACAGGGGATGAATTACAAGCTGTGCAGTGTTTGTAGAAAGAGATTCTAAAAGCATTTAGAATGGATAAAAATAAAGGATTGTACATTGTTTCCTTTAGTGCTTTCAAATTCAGTAGTCACCTATTATTTAAATTAATTTTAGGTATTTTTATATTTCCTAAAGGCTTAGTAAGATTTTAATTAAAAAGATGAGCATAAGGTAGAACCTTATTGTAAATGACTTAAAACTGCGCTGAATTTCTAGTAAAGATATGTTACATGCTTTGTTGTGATACACTATGTGAATTTAAAATAAAGGCCTGAGAATGTAGCTCAGTGGATTTGGGTCAGTGGCCGTGGGTTTAAAATGAAACAAGAAACTAAACAGCTTAGAACTATACTGAGCACTTCAGGCCACATATCTTTAGGATAGAGCAGGAATGTGAATAAAGAATCCAGTCGATGGCTAAGGAGCGATTCTTATAACTAGACTCACATTTACAACTACCTGGATCAGAAAAATGAGGCAGGACATGGGAGAAAGATTGTGCTCATCATCACTCCGTCCTTAATGACCACCACTCCAGCTTCACAAGGCAGCATGAACACACGAACTGACAGCATCCAGGTATTTTGGAAGCATTTGCCTTTGCCTGGGGCAGGAACATTTCTTGAAGCCTGTGGCATGAAGTCGCTCCAGGGTTGCTCTTGGCTTTTTAAGTGAAGACCAAAATCCTTGCGTGACAAAGTTGTGATCTGTTTTATACTATCAAAAGTTACACTTTTACCATAGAAAATTCATTGTGTAGAAAGTCAAACTTAAGATGAACGGGAAATCCTTATACACAAATCACTAATCTGTGTCCCCTCTAGGCTATTGCCCATAGCTGTTTCAAGATCACCTTATAAAAGCTTCAGTGCTGCTTAGTGAGAGGCAAAAGGAAACCTACATTAAAACTTTCTCTTAAAAGCAATGGCAATAAATCTTAATGAAGCACTCTTTACTTTTTTTTCTAATATGTACTCAATCTGACTATAACTGATCATTTCTTTCTAAAATTTATTCTGACCTTCAAAATTCCTGCTTTTGATTTACACTAAATATATAAGCATCCAAGTGGGAATTACGAGATTAGAGATGTACAAAAAACTCTCAATAGCATAATAAATCTTAGAAGTCTAAAATAATTAAAAGACCCAAAAGACTTTTATTTCTTTGGATAGAAATTTAATTTCTGGCTTGAAAACACTTTTATAGAAGTACATTTCATTTACCACCTATCTTCCTTCTGATAGATAAATGTGTGCACATCTAGGTACTGAGCACCATGTGGTTTCTGGCTATATGAAGGAGGCTTCTGCTTTGTATGTGCTATAATTTGAACAAGTTTGTAAAGTTCATGTGGTGGGAGTCTAGTGTCCAATGCAATAGCATGGGGTTGTGGGACTTAAAAAGAGATAATTAGCTTGGGATTCTGCCAGTAAATGATGCAAAATGAAGGCCCTTATCAGGTGCTGGTGCTGTGTACTAGGGCTTCCCAGGTACCAGAAATGTTAGCCAAATAAATGTCTATTGCTTTTAAATTACTTAACTTGTGGTTTCCATTGTTGTACCAGATAACAGATCAAAAAGAGTCTGTCATAGGTTAACAGGTGTATGGAGTATTCCTAAGATTAGGATGTTCAACCTTTAATAGCCACATCAGTAAGTAATGACTTCTCATCTAAAAACCATCTTATTCAAAATTAAGATTTCTATAAATATATTTCTTATTTCCTGCATTAAAAGTATGAGTGACCTGGTGTTAACTTACCAGATCCCACAAAATTCTTTGCTCTCATAATCATCCTCTTTCTCTAATAGTCTTCTTGCACCTCTGACCAGGGAAAAGTGAAAAGGCATAGACCTTTACTTGGAGTACTCATTCTAACTGAAATCTAGGTTCCAGGGTTGAGTGACTGATTTCCAAACAGTACCTCAAAATACTACTACCCAAAATTCCCTAGGCCTTTAATGTGGTTCCACTTTACAAACTCACAGTATATAGTTTTCTTTCCAAATTTCAACCAAGTTGTGGCTGTGACTGGTACATATGTTATTAACAGGATTGGGTCACCATTGTTTAATTCAGAAATAACACTGACATCATATGTTTCTTATGTTTATTTTAATGGTATCCCCCTTCACCCTCTGCAACCAGAAAACTTGACAAGGTGGTTAGTAATAGCATAATAGGGGTTAAGGTTTGAGCTGTTACCTCCCCTGCCATTTGTATGTTGAAGCCTAAACTCACGATACCTCAGAATGTGACCTCAGGTCGGGAGTTTGGCTCAGTGGCTTAAGCGCCTGTCTGGCAGGTGCAAGGTTTTGAGTTCAATACCCAGTGCTCCAAAAAAAAAAAAAAAATATGACCTCAGACAGTGAGGTTAAGGTAGGTTCTGATATACTATGACGGTTGTTCTTGAAAGTGGAAGAAACAAGGGAACAGGTATGCACACAGTAAGACATATTTGAAGATAAAGGCAGAAATCACGGTGATGCTTCTACAAACCAGGAAATATTGACGCTTACCGGCAAGTCACAGGGAGGGAAAAGAAAGTAGGAAATAGATTCGCCCCCACAGACAACAGGAGACCAATACCTTGAATCACAGCATTCTAACTTCTAAACTACAACACAATAAATTTCTGGTTTTTCGACATCTACTTTGTGGTAGTTTGTTAAAGTATTCCTAGCAAATCAGTACACAGAGCACCAGAATTCCCTTATGTGCCTATATCTTTTAGCCAGAAATCAAGATGTTTGGAGGTCAGGGGTGTAAAATAATGGCTAGCATTGTAAGAACGAATCAGGTGACATATTGATATATTTGTGGGGTTTTTTTTGTCTTTAGAGTACAGTCTAACTAAAATATTATTAAACTTCTACAAAATTTTGGCCTGTGAAAGCTTTCAAGCATTTTAAGTGGGAAGTGTGTATTCTTGGTGTGTTTGTGAACACTCTGGTGTGATGTACTTTTGCTAGTAGCCTGCTTTCAAAGACTCACTTTTGATTTGTACAGATCCAAGTGGGAAATTCAACATTAAAGAGTTGAGATTTTCTTCTTTACCACACATTTAAAAAAAAGACTTTCTCAGTCTGAGAGGAATACAGCAATAATACTAAATAATGTTGCTCATCATAACAGGTGTACAAAATTTGACTAACAAGTATAAAAATTGATCATTCCCAATGGTCTGATAAGACTCATCTGACTATTTCTCAATAACATGTTAAATAAATTTTATGCTTACTGCATTGGACAGTGTTGATAAAACTAGCAATACAGTTTTTACATTGCAGAGTCAAAATGGTAACATGAATTATGCATGTTAGATGCTATTCCTCTCTAAAGACTGAGGATATTCAAGATTCCTCCTCAGGGTCAGGTCCAGCATTCCTTAGAAAATCTTAAATGACTTTACAACTTGTTCATACTTGGAGCACATTCCTGTTCATAAAAAAAGGAAAAAAATTGTGAATTTCTGATTCATTCTGCCAATTCCAACCTGAAGATGTGACATGCTCCTTCAGCAGTGATATTTTTATTTCTTTTTCCATTTCATTCTACTGTGTCTTCCAAATGAATGCTCTACAAACCTTCATGTCTCATCTGTGTCAAATCAACTGGCTCACAATTTCTGTGGGTATTGCTTCCAAAGGGACAGTGTGGCCTCGATTCTTCCGGAGGACGTGCTGGGGCCCTGAGAGTAAAATCAAAGGAGAATGTCAGAATTTCTATGTTTAGCTGTTCCCTTTGGTTGACATTAGCTGTACTAGATTTATGTCCCAGCTTGGCTCTGTGGCATCCAGTTAAACATATACCTGCGCCGATGCGATTTCCCCATTTTCTGACGCAGATAAACAATTTTTTTTTTATTGATTATAATACTGTCCCATGAAATCTGGTATAAATGCTTGGTCAGATATTGTTAATCTCTCTTGGTTTTTGTGCCTAGGGTCTCAGAGAAAATGCTGAGAAGCAGGAAAGTATTAGATAAGTTTATTGCCTCTTTTAATGTAATCAGGGTATTTCTAACATCCCATTTCAAAGGAGGTATAAATTTTAGTGGATACAATTGGTCATTTTAGAATATAAATGTTTTCTTCTATTTCTAGATACATAGGAATTTTTATACAAGATCTACGTATGAGCTGGGCGTGGTGGCGTTCTCCTTTAATCCCAGCACTCCGGAGGCTGAGGTAGGAGGAGCGTTGTGAGTTTGAGACTGGCTTGGGCTACAACGCGAGCACAAGGCCAGCCTGAGCTACGCAGTGTGACCCTGCCTCAAAAAACCAGGGCAGGGAGTTTGGCTCAGTCACTTAAGCACCTGTCTGACAGGTATGAGGTTGTGAGTTCAATCCCTGGTGCCGCAAAATAAAAAAAAAAAAAAAAAAAAAAAA
>RJWM01021107.1:0-35817 GCA_004363535.1 Dasyprocta punctata | reverse complement strand
TTTTTTTTTTTTTTTGCGGCACCGGGGATTGAACTCACAACCTCGCTCCTGCCAGGGCAGGTGCTTAAGGCAGTGAGCCAAACTCCCGGCCCTGGTTTTTTGAGGCAGGGTCGCACTGTGTAGCTCAGGCCGGCCTTGCGCTCGCGGTTGTAGCCCAAGCCGGCCTCGAACTCACAACGCTCCGCCTACCTCAGCCTCCTGAGTGCTGGGATTAAAGGCGTGCGCCACCACGCCCGGCTTCTTTTACTTCTTAACTTTCATGAGTTTTCAGTGGTGTCAGTGAGCAGGACTCAAATGAACTGGGCCACGTGGTAGTTCTAGGTCCGCCTTACCTCCTGCTTCAATTCCCTAGTGACTTTTTCTTCTGCATTACCACATCGTCTTACCTACAGTTTAATCTTTGTTCTTTCAGCTCCATCAGTAGCGTTACTTTCTGCTTCCTTTGGCTGCATTCTTTCATGTCTTTCAAATTCTTCCTCTGGCTGCACTGCCTAGAGTTGTCCTAGTCTCATCTAGACCCGGATTGGAGCTAATAGGTCTGGACACAACTACTGCACACAGTTCTCTAGCCAAATGCATCTTGGCTTGCTGAGACAGATCTAATGGCTTCTGCCTACTGAACTGGCTGTGGTTTCTTTCATGCCATGGATGCTTTGTACATTCCATTCCTTCCTTCTAAATGTCCTTCCCTGCTTCCTACCTCCAGGATGACTACTCAAGAAACAATAAACATATTGCTTTCTCTTGCATTCCTCCTCTACACACAATAAAAATTTGCAGGTATTCCCAGAACATTTCACACAAAACAGGAACATAGTACATGTCATTAGTAGCAACATAACAGTAATAAGGCAGCACAATAACAACATAGCTGCACAAGATTTATTCAATGCCTATTCCATGCTGGTCTCTGCTGACCACAGCTATTGTGTTAGCCTAATATGAGTCAATCAACTCCTAAACTGTGGATTTCTTAAGAAGAATCCATCTTCTTCTCCTTCAGTGTCTAATATATTTAAACTCAAGACTTTGAGATGGCAGTTCATAAACAGTTACTGAAGATAATTAAATTAAATGGTTTGGGATGCACTCAGTTTAGCATTCTTCCTTAGTGATAGTTAACAAAGCAGTAATTCTTCAGTACTATGCCACTTAACACATTAAAACCTCAAACTTAATTTTTGTCTGGGAATCATTCTTCCAAATTACTGGCTTTAGTCTTGCATAGCTATTCAGTTTTAGCCTTTTGTTGCAAGGAATGGCAGCTTCCAGGGCAACAGGAAAAACTTGAAAACTTGTTATTCCAGTAGGTTTTGGGGAAGGTGTGGGCAGAGAAGAGCCAGCAAAAGTCCTGTCGTGTTTGGCACGCAGAGTGTTTGCTGTACTTGCTGTTATGTGCACTGACTGGGGCCTCTGTTTGAGTAGAGGACTAAAGTACTGAACAAGCAAAAAACCGGCAAACTCCCTGGGTAGGTGGGTCTTCTTCAATAATCGACAGGTAGCCTGTCACTTGAATGTGATCTGTACTAGTGGGAAAAACTTTGCACAGCATCTACACAGTCTCTTCCACTCAACTGAAGACATTCAGTAGTGTGTCCGTGGGAAACCTAGTGTTGGCCTTGCCCCCGGGCACCAAAGCCTGAAACACATTAAGTTTCCATCGCTCCCCTGGCTATTTGGGTTTGAACAATTTCAAAAGCAGTCTAGTAAACAGGCAGACAAGACTCCACTTGAGTTGCAACCCTGTTTATAACCTAAAGCTAAGGAGTTTATGGAATCACAGACCAGGCTGGGGCATGTTTGCTCTGTAGTGAAAAATCAAAGAATGGCAATTTCAGAGGTAGGGGTAGGGCAGGGCAGTGCTGTTAAATGAAAATAGATGCAAATCGTTTTGCTTTTCGACAAGTCCAGATGTGAAAAGGAGGTCAGAAAAGCTACGGGGAATGCTCGGAAGGTAATCTGTGACAGGGCAGTGTGGCAACAAGCCTATGTAAATTAAAGATCTAAGCCAATGTGAAAAACACATTTTCGGCAAGTAAATAATGCCATTTAAGGAGACTGATTGCTAAAGTAGCCTCGTTGCCTAATGGGAGCCTAGTCATTCACTCAACAAATATTTACTACCTGGCTGTGGAGCTGGAGCTGGCCTGTAATACAATGGTGAGCAATGACCCCTGTCCTGTAGCCTGTAGTTTCAATATTTTTAAAGGGGAGACTTAGATACATATGTATATGTATCTAATATATATACATATTTTTAAAAAACTTGAAATATGTAATAAGACACTCAACAATAAGGTAGTGCTGTTAAGCTGTTGATGACTACCCCGGCAGCTTGTAAATATATTTCTATTCTGATTTATGTCATTGGATCACTGTCCAAAAAACCCTAACACACACACACACACACACACACACACACATCAGATTATAATACTTTAGATGCCTCAATTGAAATCTGTCCTAACCTAAAATTTTGACTTCTCTGCTCTTTTTCATTGGTCAAGGGAGATTAAAAAGTCTGAGTGGATACTTATGAATGACACAGCTGCCTCTTAGAATACACCTCTAAACCTAACAGTTAAGAAGTTCAAATTGTCTAAGACAGAAAGATTTAAGTCATATAAAGTAAATAACTGGCTTGTTTTTCTATTTCATGTAGTTCAGCTAGCTATCCTGATTGCTTAATATTAGTAATAATTACAATGTCACCTTTACACAAAATGCAGTCGTTCTGTTGACAGGATGAAAGAAAAAGTATATAGGAGAAAAGAATCATGATGGTTGGCATGAAGCTATAAGAAATGAAATCACCATTAAAATATGCAAATTTAACTGCATGTAAGTTACTGTTGCATAATGACAGATTCAATCCCTTCCCACAGAATGCTCCATAAATTATGTGACTGAAATGTCACCTCTGAGAAAGAACATTTCTGCTCATCCTTTCACACAAAACAAAATCTTAATAAAGGCTAAATTTAGAAGAGTTAGGTGGTGAGCTGTATTCCACGCATTCTGTGATTGCTCATGAGTATTTATCAATGACATTAGACTATAAATCCTCCAAACACACTCATTCAAATGTCTATTTTGATATATGATGAGTGGAATCAGATTTCTTTTGACTTCATTTCTTCAGCTTTTTAATTTTACTTCACTATTCCTTCATTTCTTCAACAAGTAATAAAAACTTGTGAAGAAAAACACCAAGGCCAATTATTCACATAACACTGATAAAGTTTTCTACTATCCCATCTTTGTACTTTTATTCCCTTATATTTTGGCCTGAATATTTGTGGGGATTTTTTGTTTTTGTTTTTGTTTTTGTTTTTGTTTTTGTTTGGTACCAAGGATTGAACTCACAGCCTTGTGCCTGCCAGGCAGGTGCTTAGGCCACTGAGCTAAATCCCCGACCCTATTTTTTGAGACAGGGTCTCATTATGCAGTTCAGGCTGGCCTTGAACTCACTTTGTAGCCCAGGCCGGTCTCGAACTCACAATGATCCTCCTGCCTCAGCCTCCCAAGTATTGGAATTAAAGGTGTGAGCCACCATGCCTGGCTCTGGACTGAATATTTGTGTTCCCCCAAAATTCACCTGTTGAAATCCTGCCTTATCCCATGTAATGATATTAGGAGGTAGAGTCTTGGGGAATGTGTTGGTTAGGGTTCTCTTGAGAAACAAGATCAATATAAAATATATGTATGTTTATACAGAGGGATGTATTAGGTAGGTTTACAGGAACAGAAGCCGAGGAGTTAAAAATGTAGTGTGTGGGACAGACAGGAAAGCATCCAACATGGCCACCAGGACAGCAGAGAACCAGAGGAGCCAGCAGCAGTTAAAAGTTGGAAACCTGGAATCTCACAGTAGGCACCATGAGGAAGCCTGAAGAGTCTGAGTTGAAAGGTTAAATTGTGTGCTGGAAGACTGAAATAACTAGAGACCCAAGTCCAAAGGCAGTAGCAATGTAGAAATCTCCAAAAAACACAAGCTACCCTCTTCCTCTTCTTATTTCACCCAGGCTACAGGCCTTTTACCTGGTGCCACTCACATCCTGGTTGAGCCTCTCTACTCATGTTGTTGGCCTACATGTCAGTTACCCATATCCAGAACTTTGCTAATCTACTAAGTAATCTGCTAGTTCTCACTCAAGTCAAGTTGACATATCACAATTAACAATCACAGAGAGATAACTAGGATTCAATAAGATAATGAGGGTGGAGCCATCTTGAATGGCATCAGTACCCTTATAAGACATGGGAAAGCTTGCTATGCCAACCATATTATCTTGGACTTCCAACGTACAGAACTGCTATATACAAGTTTATGATTTTATTAGATACTCATATCTTTATAACAGTCCAGGCTAAGATACCTTGCTTTTAATAATTATTCTTACATATATCATAGTTTTGATCAATCCTGAATACTGAGTTGCTTTTGCTTTGTTTTGTAAGGCTATTCTTAGACTAGTATCATTATTTTTGAGGCAACTTTTCAGATTTTTCTTGACTCATCTCAACTTTTCAGATTTTTCTGATTCATTCATGTTCTACAAAATTGTGGCTTATTCATTTTTACAGAGTACAACATACTACTTACAAATGTTTTATTTTTTAGCATTCTCCTTTTGGTTATTTGCATTCTGTAATTTTTTTCTTTGTAAAATTATGAACAGTGATGCTATAAACATTTTGCTTTTGTTTTCTAGTGCACTGAAACAATATGTCACTTTAGTTTATACACAGAAGAAGAACTGCTAGGTAATAAGAAGTGAGACTGTCTCTCACCAAGGATGTATGCGATCTTATTGATCCACCTCTATCAATGGTCGGTATTATCCAGTTTTAATGGTTTTCATCAAAGAAAGGCAAAATGACATTTTCTAGAGCTCATGATTTATAGTACGCTGATAACATTAAATTAGCTATTTCTTCATGTGCTGTTATCTAATGGCTTCCCAGTAGGTTTATTACACCATGGAACTCAGCAGCCTAATAGTGAGTAATTGATCCTAGAAAGAGTTTTAAGCCTAGCATTTTTGAATTTGGTTTGTAGAATGTTAGCTTTCTTTCATACTCAACACATTTACAGACATTCTATTCATATTCTTTGATCTATACAGTACAGGTGCTCTACTTAACTTCCATATATGAGGCATGATCAAAATACATGGTGAATGATCAAATTAAAAATTGCCACAGTAAAAGACACACTGCCATAATCCTCTCAAAAGACTCCCCTTCTCTTCACACACACACACGCACACACACACACGCACGCACTTACCCCACTATTTTTATCACTCTGAAGCATTTCAGTAAGTCCTCTTTTGTGAGTGTCTCTAATTTGTGCTGTCATGGTTGCTTTGATGTCCTGAATTGATTCAACACATTTACCTTTCATGGTGATTTTGACATTGGGGAAGAGCCAAAAGTCTCATGGTGCCACATCTAGTTAATAAGGGAGATAAAGACACATCATAATGTTTTTTATTTGACAGTTGATCAATGAGGGGAGAAGAAAAACACATTGATTATTTAAAATAAGAAATGTATTACAGTAGAAGACACATTGTCAATAATCCTAAAATAGCCCTTCTCACTTTAAAACACATTTAGCCAATCATTCTTGGCAATGTATCTTTACTGAAACAAAATTTTATCCTTTAAACATTCACTGTCTCTTTCATTCACATTTTGTGTTTTTGTATTTATCACCTAATCACTCCAGAATTTTCCAGAGTGAAACATGGTGAATCTCAAAGGTATGAAATATTTTCTTGAGATGTAGAAATTAGTTCCCACTTGATAGGTTAGGTTTATGAGAAAATAGAACACTTTAGGCAGACTTACTTCATATTAGGATCTGTTCCTTGGGTTGGTGTTTTTTGTATGCTTTAAAATAGTTGTATGCTTCCCTGGGAACTGAAATACGCAGATCAATATTAGATACCATGAAGAGAAGAACATTTCCTTTTTTTCCTATTACATAAGCATTCATTTAATTCTTCAAAGATATAATTGATAAAATAACTCAAGTAGTGAAAGGCTCCTTTGGAAGCTATAAATTACTGTTCTACTAACTCTCTCTGTTCTCTGGTGGTAGCATAGAACATTCCCAGTGTATCCCATTTACTCATATGAAAATACCAATTACTCTCCATTCTTTCCAAAAAGATTGTGAGGGATCAATCATCTGACATGCCCCATATTTCCTTCCTTTGGGTATCAAATATCAACAATCTGTACCATCTTTGGCAGCTACAAGAAAAAAAGAGAAAAGGAAATGAAATATTTAAAACCCAGAATCACAGAATTATGACAGACACACCATCTTTTGCCTAAATTCTAGAGAAGCTATACTGCTTGTGGGTTTGTGCCATCTCTCCAAGTAAAATGATCATATATTTTTATCTTGAATGATAATATGATCCCATTGGGAAAACGTAGAAATTATGTAGTCAAATTCGATTACTAGCCTCTGAAAACAATAGACTTTTCCTTCTTGTAATTAGAATTTATTTGCATTTTGGCAAAACAAAATAGCAATAGATTTGTTTCTGGAAGTCATTTCAAGTGTATTTTACTATGTGCTAACTGGTACCGAGTTGTTTGGTTACTTTGTAGGAAACAAAAATTGATATTCTAGCTGCAAATGGTATCTCTTCACAGATTATATTTAAATCAGCTTAAACAATAAATAATTGTAAGATCTGTTGCATCATTCACTTTATGGTTTTATAAAATCCAAATCAACGTAAATTGATCAGTATAATTCATTTGCACATCTTTATTTCTCTATTTACATCAATCTAAAATTTTGTGATTATTCCTAGTTTAATTATATTGCCATCCATAAACATAAATTAATCATTTTGTAAAAGGAACAATAAAATTTGGTAATATCATATACTTTCAATTAAAGTACCCATTATTAATGTGCAACTTGTCTTAGGGCATCTTTAAAGTGTATAACTTGTCCTCAACAAATGCAAAGGATTTTCACAATAATACCAGAATGGTAGATGACATAAACAAAAAAGAAAAGGAGCAAATTAGAAAGATAAATCATTAATCAGAGCTACAAGTGGAAATTTGGCAATTGAGCAGTACCTTGTAATCATTCTCCAGTTAATTATAGTAAAATCACATCCAAATAATCAAATCAGCCCTGAAATGTGATCTATAGGAAGGTAAGTAGCAGATACTTTGAATTCTGACTTGAAGTTCGATCCTATAACCCTTCACTTTACACTTTCTATGGTAATATACTCTGAAGCAGGTTCAACCAGTCAACAAATATATATATATATATATATATATATATATATACACACACACACACACACACACATACACACACATACAATCAGAACTGTCTATCATGTGCTAACCAGCAGAGAGAAAGAAGCAAGCAAAAAAGAAAATTCATATTGCCAAAAGACCTACAATTTACATGACAAAGTATGACTGAAAAATAGCTTCATATTTTTAAACAGTGAATTATTTTTCTCTTATGTATCTGGTCAGTCAGTGTGTTTATCACAATACAGGAAGTATAAGCTCTATAGAATACAAAAATATCAATGATATAATTCTTCTTTCTTGAAAGAGTATAGTTTAATGTCTACTAGGAAAGTAAACATGTATATACAAGTAATCCACAGTGCTTGCACTAAGTTTTAGGTTGGATAGAATGAATCCAAAAATTTACCAAGCCTAGAACAGTACTTGACACATAGACAACATCATTAATTGTTATTGTTGTAGCTTGGTTGTTGAACATCTCCCAAAAGTCCTTGTGTTAAAGACTTACTCAGCAGGCTGGCACTATCAGGGGCTAATAGAAACTTTAAAAGGTGGAGCCTCATGGGAGAGCTTTAGATTATTGGGGGTGTGCCCTTGAAGGACAATTTGAAAATTTGTCCTTTCCTTTTTTGTCTTTGCTTTCTGGCCATAAGGTAAGTGATTTTGCTCTAGGATCCACTCCCGTCATGAAGTTCCCCCTGCTCCTAGGTCCAGGCCATAAATCCAATCGATCACAGGGTGGAATCTCTCAGATTGTGAGCTGGAATAAACCTTGTCATTTATAATTATCTTATGTTTGTGTTATGTTGATGAAAAAAACCAAAGAATTATTATTGTTTTTTATTAATGCTGTTGGAGGTATCCCTGTACAATGTACATTGCTTTATCAAATGGAGAATAGAGAGACGGACATGGCTTCTCTGACCTATTCACTGATACTTCTAAATCTGTGCTGCCTGTGGTTTCTACCTCTCTTCTAAACTTTAGATCTATTATTTCTCAGATCTAGAATGTATCTCCAAATCCTCATGTGTTCAGAGTGGGGCATGTGGAAGGTGGCTGGGTCATGCATGTATTATATTCAGTAGTGCATTAGTCCACTGAAGAATCCAGAGCTAAGTGTCTGTTAGTAGTTGGGGCCCCCTCAAAAGAGATTGTTCCCTGGAGGCATGGTAGGAAGAAGATATTTCACTCCCTCTGCTTCCTGACCACTGTGATGTGAGCATCCAACTCTTCCATCAGGCCATTTCTGTCTTGAACTAAACTGTGAGCCAAAACATACCTCTCCTCTTTTAATTTATGCATGTTGGCTGTTATATTCCCAAGAAGAGAAAGTGACTAAGACTAGATCTATTCTCAACACTGGGTGAGTAACAGCAAACAGGCAATAGTTTAGGGATAAAGGAAAGAGAGATTAGCCCAACAATCCTATATGGCAAGAGGCGATTCAGGATATGATCTTATATAGGAGAGAAAGAGATTAACCCATTAGTCACGTTCAGAAAGAGAAGACTTAGGATATGGTCTTGAAGATCCCCTAAATTTTAAGGCTAATAAGGAAAGAAAAAATCAAGAAGAAAACAAAAGTAAATCAGCCAGACATAGTAAAACATTACAGATGCCAAAGTAAAGGCCAAAATTGAAGGCAGAGCAGATGCATTTATAAAGTCAGATAGACAACTTCCTACATGTTATAGGGGAGGCATCATTTTTTTCTACTTTGAGGCCTAATCAAATATAAGCAAGATATATTCTTAAAGTGTCCAAAGTTCAAGCAAAGTATAATAATAGAATTACTTTCCACCCCAACTTCTCCTAAACAAAGTACATTTCATCATTCTTAGGACTTAAAGGATTATTTTGGATATGCTTCTCATCAGCAATTGTATAGTGATTTAAATTCTTCAAATAAAATCAACAGCTGGTGAGGGCATTGCTGCTTATATTGCAGAGCTGTGCCATCTGTTTAGGTGGAGAAATTCACTAGATTTCTAAGATGACATATGTCATGATCATGTCACATTTGGAGCCCACTATAAATCCCCGTGGCAGTGTCCTTGGAGAAATACAAATTAGCATTTTCAAGGATTCAACAAAAGGCCCCATCCAATGAGATGTTATTGCTGTACATCATTGAAATTATAAAAAATTTAAAAGAATAGTGTTTTATATAAATGTCCAGGCCATCTAGGAAGAAATCTTGATGCTAAGAACTGCTACTGTAAAACCCAGAGACATCCAGGTTCATGGCTTTCAATTCCAGGTGTCTGCACACTGCATTTCCTTGAGTTCATTACCACATTTCTTTCACTTTGCCTTCAAGGATTGTATTTAAAATTTCACTTCTCCTTAAAAGTCTGATTGATTGTCTCCTCCTTTGTTGGGGACCAAGAATTTACAATGGCTAGTTTTACATACTTCCCTAAGAACAGAGGACTGGGATTATTGGTATCGCCCTTCTGAAATTTCCCATTATCTCATTAGGGATTGGTTACCCTCTCCCATCTACTAAGACTAAGACTAAGACTAAGACTAAGACTAAGACTAAGACTAAGACTAAGACTAAGACTATCACTGAGACTAAGACTACAGAGACTACTAAGGCTACCAAAATTACTAAGACTACTAAGACTAAAGCTGAAACTAAGACTAAATCCTCATTGCTTGCTATTTGTATTTTGCTCTTTCTCTTTCTCTGTGTGTCATAACACCTTGCAGAAGATTGAAGGCTCATTGTGGGGGTCTCCCAATACTTTCTCACATTTACTGATGGACATTATATTTGATCTGACCAAGAAGGTAAGGTCATAAAAAACAAGTTTCTTTTCTACCGTTCTGATAGAGTGCATCCAAGTAATTCAGACCAGATCTCTAATCATGAAGAAATACAGAAAAAATGTAGAAATTTATGTATACTCTGCAATGATAATGTGAAGTTATGCTTTCTCTACCAGTAATTAAGATATGTTTCTTGTCTGGCTCTCCTTTAAGTCAGTAGTAGCAAACATTAAAAAAAAGTATAGTGCATGAGGCAGGGTGCCTCATAACATGTAGGTTATTATGGCATAAGGTGTTGAAACCAAAAAATAAATGGAGATGAAGATGGACAGACAGAAAGCACCCTAACTATGTATAAAAAGATCATGGTTCTGTGCCTTAAACAAAAAAGGAAAAAACATGGAAGGTGTTGAAGAAGCCACATGGCAGACCTAATAGCCAGGATTTTTGAATCATTAGGTTTGAGCTGAGAGGCAGAGAAAATCTTTCATGCAATTCTGGTGAAAATTATCAGTTGAGAACCATTACGCTAAGTAGTATAGATTTTAGGGGGAAATTACATATCTAGAGTAATTGACATAATTAAAATTTTAGAATTAGAAACTTCAACAGGGCTCTCAGCACCAGTTGACAATCCACCCACATCTCTCCAGAAAGTTTAGGCCCTCCTTTCCCACAAGTTACAGCCCTCAGGTAGACACCCTCTCATTTCCCCACCACCATATTCACAAACTACCTTATCTGCTTTCATGGCTTCATTTCTTCCTCATGTAAGTATAGAATCAGCATCATATCTGTTACTAAGACTCATCCCTCCACATGTGCTATGGGCCTCTTTTAGGAAGCTTTTTTTCTTCTTCACTTTGTATTCTTGATTCTTCAGATTATTTCTTTTTTTCTGCTAGAACTTTCTAATCAGCATTCCAAGGTGCTAGCCTTTCTAGTAACTTTTGAAAGCAAACATAACCCTGGTGTAGTGACATAATCCAGTATTCCCAGCACTGTGGGAGCCTGAGCCATATGAATCATGAGTTTTAGTCTAACCTGCCTAACATAGGGAAACCCTCACTCACAATATAAAAGAACAGACGGCTATGGATATGGCTCAACGTGAAAGTCTTTGATTCAATCATGTAGGAATACAAGAAAAAGATAAAATAAAATCCCTATTCTGATAACTCTACCCAATAACCATCTTTTGTCTTGCCTCTTTTTCATAGCTAAATGACTGAAAAAGCAGCTTGCTTCCTATGAACCCTTCAAGTAATCCCATTCCAACTTCTCTCAGTATGCTGCTAAACTTTCTTACTAAGATCAAACTGACCCACCTGTGACTGAGTATAAGGAGTATTGCTCAGATTCTTTAACACAGCTAACTACTCCTTTCTCTTTAAAACATCTCATCTCAGGGCCAGAGATATAGCTCAGTGGCATAAGCACCTTTCTGGCAAGCACAAGGTCCTGAGTTCAATTCCAGGTACTAAAAAAAAATGTATCATCTCATGTCCTTTATGATGAATGATGAACAATATTATTTATGGATTTCTTCTAGCTATTCCCCTACCATTTTAGCTTTTTCTTCTCCAGGTGATTTTTAGATCACCCTTTTGTCCCTCTAATTGTTAGAATACCCTGTGGTTCTGCTCTGGGCAATTTTTCTTCTCATTATACATTTGTTAACATCTTATCTTCTTCTACTCTCATCATTTTAAATAATATCTCGATATCAGTACGTCCAAAATGTACAGTGTGCCTTTTCTAGACAACTATTCTAAGCCAGACCTACATATACAAATACAAATTAAACCTTCTGGTTCACCTT
The DNA here is from genome assembly GCA_004363535.1 of Dasyprocta punctata. NCBI lineage: Eukaryota > Metazoa > Chordata > Mammalia > Rodentia > Dasyproctidae > Dasyprocta > Dasyprocta punctata. The sequence goes on along the minus strand of RJWM01021107.1, from coordinate 23,903 downwards.
TTCAAAATTATTATTTTTCTACTGTGTATCATGATAAGAAAACCCAGATGTCCATGAGGCCTTGTAACTGCTCTATTTACTAGTTTATATCTATTCTACACCTAACTACTGAATATCCTACATGCATCCACTTATTGGTTGTTTTAGAACCTAAGCCACCATAGTGTCTTGCCTGGAATATTGAGCCATAAAATCTCCAATTATCCATCTGGTTGTCTTGCAAAAATTTTTAAATTTGTCCTAAAATCATGCAAGAATTCAAAGGATATGGAATACTCCTAAATAATCTTGAAAAAGAACAAAGTTGTAGGACTCGCAAGTCTAAGTTTGATAACTTACCACAAATATGCACTAATCAAATCGGCATGTATTGGCGTAAGATTAGACATATAGATCAGAAGAGTTAAAATGACAATCCAGAAAAAATTCTTTCACGTGTGGCCAGTTGACCTGGAGCAAGGGTTCCAAGACAATTCAGGTGGCAGCAACAGACTACTTGGCAGGATGGGGAGTACTAAGGCTAGAATTCAGGGCAATCACATTGAGCTACATCCTTATCCTTTTTCAGTTATTTACTTGTTTTGTTCTCAGACAAGACCTCTCTAAGTTCTTAAATTGTTCAGTCTTGGTCAAACTTGTGATCCTCCTGCCTCACTCTCCCAAAGTACTGGGATTTCGTGTGTTACATGTCTGGAAGTCTTTCCAACAAATAGTGTTGGAAAATCTGGCATGAACAAGCCAAAGAATGAGGTTGGATCCTTTCTTTACATCATATATACAAATTAACTTAAGTAGACTACACACCTATGAGAAACTAAAACCTACAAACTAAAAGAAAACTTAGGTGTAAATCTTTGTCAGATTTAAAATGAACATCATCCAAAATATAAAATGATAATACTAGAATGGGATAAAGTACTTGTAAAACAAAAATGACAATTATGGTGGCAACACTTGTAATCCTGGTACTTGGGAGACTGAGATAGGAGAACTGTGAGTTTGATATCAACCTTGTGAGTTCAGCCCAGCCTGGAATACATAGTGAAACCCTATCACAAAACAAGAAAAAAGTTTAAATGACAAAGGACTTATATATGAAATATATGAAGACCCTTTAATAACTCATCAATAAAAGACAACCGAATTAAAATGGACAAAGTTATTTAAATAGACACTTCTTTAAGTAAAATGTTTAAATGATCAATACTCACAAGACAAAATTCTCTAAGCATTAGTCATCAAGAAAATGCAAATCAAAATCACAATGAGATATCATTTCATACTTACTGAAATGACTATAAAGCAGATAGAAACAATTTTTGAGGATGAGAAGAAGTGAAAACTCTTATACATGATTTGTGAGAATATAAAATGGCACAGATATTTTAGAAAATAGTTTAGCAACTCCTCAAAATGATAATTGTGGAGTTACAGAAAGATAAAGTACATTAATGTGCTGGGAGTGTACCTCAGTGGTAGAGTGTTTGCTTAGCATGCTCAAGGACCTTGTTTCAAACTCCAGCACCTCAAAAAAAAAAAGCTTATTAATACCAATCCTAGATTATGATCAAGTGACGTGCAAACATATATCCATATAAAATTCATTGGTGAACATTTAATAGCAGCATTATTTATAATACTAAAAAAGTGAAAACAGCTTTAATGTTTAAGAATAGATAAAAAATGTCATCATATTCATATAAATAAATATTATTTAGCGATAAAAAATAAAATACCATTTATTAACAACAGGTGCAACATGAATGAATCTTGAATACATTATGTTAAGTGAAGGAAACCAATCACAAAAGACCACATATTGTATAAACCCATTTATTTGTGATGTCCTGAACAGGCAAATCCATGAAAACAGAAAATAGAATAGTTGTTGCCTGAGGGGTGGGACAGTGAAATGAGAAAGAACTGCTGATATATATTAGTTTAAGGGTTTTTCAAACTGTTATAAAGTATATTGTAATGATGGTTGCACAACTCTAAACATGTTATAAATTTACAGTAAATAAAAACAGAAACATAAAAACCAACATGAAAGTATTTTAATCATCTTTGAAAAAGGCAGAAACTGGACATCAGGGTTTAAAGGGTGAAATCTGTGTGTGTGTGTGTGTGTGTGTGTGTGTGTGTAATGAAGACTGAACCCAAAGCCTCATGCATGGTAGGCAAATGCATTAGACTATATCCCCAACCTGGTAAAATGAGTCATTATAGCTTCAAATACTCACATGACATCCAATAAATCTGTGTTGTGTTTTATATTTAGATATCCTCCCAAAGTCTCATGTGCTCAGAGGCGGGGCTTTTTAAAGGAGATTAGATCGCAGGAGCAGTGTAGGTGATGTGGAGGTAGAAGGTGGAATCTGGTTGGAAGAGGCAGGTCACCGGGGGTCCCAGTTCTTCTCTTCTCATTCTGATACCTGATTTCTGCAAGGTGAGCAACTTTATTCTGCCAGACCCTTTCATCCCCCTCCCTGCATTGGAGTAACAACTTACAGACTAAGAACATAGCCTAAACTAATCTCTCCTCCTTTAAGTTGCAGATATTGGGAATTGAAGTCTATTTGTTCTGGGTGTGTGTGTGTGTGTGTGTTTCATTTGTCTTTACTTCTGGGGAAAGAAAATAAAGGTAGGAATTTGGGATGCAATTAGCATTTGGAGATTTTGTAGAGTTTGTAAAAATCACAATGATTCTTTAAATGTAGAATACAAAATTTTAAGGAAAAATTAAAGGATTTAAATAACGAAAAAATGCTAGGGTAGGTGGAACGAGAAGACATGTTAAGGAAAATGCTCACTTCACGCAGAAAAGACAATTGAAGCAAGTCAGATATATTTTAACATTTAATTTTGGAAGTGATATACAATGAACAACATTCTGAATGAAATTCCTCTTAAAAATCTCAAAGCATGCTGGGGATTTAGCTCAGTGGCCTAAGTGCCTGCCTGCGTGAGGTTGTGAGTTCAATCCTCAGTACAAAAAAAAAAAAAAAACTGGCAGTAAAAAAAATCTCAAAGCACAATTATATTTTTCATGAGATTGATCTTGGGTTTCTAAAATTGGTTTCAATCCTCACCAGGCTTACTTTTCATATAAAATATGCTTTACTAGACACATTATTATTTTGCAAACAAATTTGTTGGTTTTTCTTATATTCCCAGAATGTATTGGATTTACTCAGTAAACTATCATGGGAAATATTCTACAAGGGAAATATAAGTGACTTAGGGATCAAATTTATTTTTTCTTTTTTTTAACTATATGTGCTAGTAGTATTTTCAATAAGCACCAAAAATTATTTCTGAGATTATATGCAGAAAGCTATAAAGAAAAATTTGAGGTGAAGAAGACAGCTCAGATCTCACATACATGCTGGCTGCCATCAGGACTCTCTGGTAGGTAGCCAATGCAAGCCAAAACCAGCCAGCCACACCTTGGAGAAGTTATGAGTGTTTGGAGAAGCCTGTCCCACACCCCACTGCCTTTTGGGAAACCTGGGTTAGGAGAAACCCAGGTGTCTGAGCCATCACTGTACAATGTGAATGGGTAGCCAATGTATAAAGCAGCTGGGACCCCACAACACACTCATTTAGAGGAACCCAGGAAAATGTTAAAGCGAAGGACCATAAGGCAATCTCTGGCTCCAGCAAAAACAGAACAAATCCAGTAGACATAACATGGAAGAAAGTGGAAGTCACACATCTGAAATTTCTGGGATGGTGACAACTGAAGTAATGAAACTATTTCTTGAGACTATAAAAGAAATCAGGTCAAAAATAATATCATAGGTAAAAGAAGAAATGACAAGCATAATAAAAGGGTTGCTTAACATATCTAAATAAGACATAGATTTTTAAAAAAGAGGAGAATCAGAGAAAGAGGGAAACCTTGAATGAGCAATATAGAGAAGAATTGGAATGCATGAAACAGACCCAAAGAAATATCCAGGAAATGAAAATTGAAATTGAAATTGAAAGCTGGCAAAACCATTTGAAAGAAGCTGAAGATAGACTTTCAGACCTTGAAGACAGGATGGCAGATAGTGATCATGAAAGGAAAGATCTTTTAAAAGTAACAAAGAACCAGGAAATAAAAATTCAACAGCTGCAAAATGATGCAAAGAAAAATAATTTAAAATAATAGTTATCAGTGAAAAAATAGGAGTCAACACAAATGACATAAAGAGACTATTTATAGAAGAAATAGTGGAGTACTTCCCAAGCATGGGAAAGGACTTGACATACAGATAAATGAGGCATATAGAACTCTACCTAGGTGTAACCAAAATAAATCTACACCCAGACATGTAATAATCAAGATCTCAGAAATTCAGCATAAGAAAAGAGTATTAAAGGCTGCTAGAGAAAAGAAACAGATCATCTATAAAGGAAAACCCATCAGAATCATGACAGACTTCTCAACAAGTCAAGAATGGCATGAAGTACTTCAGGTCCCGAAAGAAAGCAACTTCCAACCCAGACTGAGGTACCCTGTAAAATTAACTTTCAAAATTAATGGAGAAATAAGATACTTTCATAACAAAGAACAGTTGAAAGAATCCATGACAACCAAACCAACCCTACAAAGAGTACTGAGGGATATTCTAGAGACTGATAAAAATGACTTTGGTCCCAGGAATAGAAGCAAAGTGGTATAACTGAGTGGGGCAGACACTTGAACAGAGTAGAAAAGTAGGGGACCAACAGCAGGAATAAAGCATAGCAGAGATGAACCTGTGCATGTTGGCCATAACCACTAATGTAAATGGCATCAATTCACCAATAAAAAGAAGAACAGGCAGAATAGAACAAGAAACAAGATCCATCAATATGCAGTATACAAGAAATATATTAACTCAAAAGGAAACTCATAGATTGAAAGTCAAAGGAGAGAAAGCAATGCGCCATGTGACAGGCAACCAGAAAAAAGCAGGGGCTACTTGCCCATCAACCACAGAATGGATAAGAAAGATATGGCATTTTTATACAATGGAAAGCTACTCATCTATAAAGAAGTATGATCACAAGGCTTTTTTAGGAAGACAGATACAACTTGTGATCATGCTCTTGGGTGAAATGGTTCAGACTCACATAGGTGAACATCATGTTGTCTCCATAATATAAAAAACTGAAGGAGTTAGTGGGATCCAAAATGTACAATGGATATTGTGAAAGTGAAAGTGGGGGAAACATCTAAAAAGAGAAGGTTGTAGCCATTGTTAATTCCCTATTATTTTGTTTCAAAGTTCTGCATCACTTTCATTGTTTTGTTTTGATTGGTTTTATTCTGTTTTGTTTGGTTTGATTTTATTATATCTGATGGCATGGGAAGCTATTTCAAAGATAAGAAGATATATTATGATAGCCATTATTGATTTCCTATTATCTTGCTTGAAGTCCTGTATCACTTTCACTGTTTTGTTTTGATTGATTATATTCTATTCTGTTTTATTTGATTTTGTTAGGTCTTGTGTTATGGGTAGCTATTTCACAGATAACAAGAGGCATTATTGTAGCCATTGTTGATTTCCTATTATCTTGTTTTGAAGTCTTATATCACTTTACTGTTTTATTTTGATTAGATTTCTTCTGTTTTATTTGTTTTGAAGTTAATATGTCTGATGGCAAGGACATCTATGTTGAAGATAACAAGAGGCATTATGGCAGCCATTGTTGATTTCCTAATATCTAGTTTTGAAGTCCTGTATTGCTTTCACTGTTTTCTTTTGATGGGATTTATTCTGTTTTATTTTGTTTGGTTTTATTCTCTTAAAAACAAAAGGTTTAAAAAGAGAAAAAATTGAGAAACAGAAGGAAAAAAACCAGAAATCTGAAGACTGGTTCTCTGGCTACTGAGTGGCCTCAGTGGACACTGTGAATACTATGAAGATTTTCTTCCTCTGAGTTTTTCTCCTAAGGTACTTAATAATCTACTTTCTTCCCTTTCAGGATTTTACTTGGTCTGTCTTGCTGAGACAGAGGAGGAAAGCACTCTAGTGGCTTTTTCTAAATAATCCAATTCCTTGTGCTCACCATCACATGTGCTTCAAGAATTAGCTGAAATGCTTCTTCTCTGAGTTAGAACACTTCCCTTCTATGATATATTTATCTACTTCTCTAATTCTGTGCATAAACCCAAACAGAAAAGAAGAAAGGGAACATCTTAGCTCAAGGAATAACCTGAAGAAGACGAATCTGAGGAGATAGTGCTTTTTCATTCCCCGTACTCACCACAGATATATTTGTTTGCTCCTCCAGCACCAGGATCAGCCTTATGCTATAATTCCTTTCAAAGCTGACAGAAATGGGAACAAGAAGTCTTCTGTATGGGTATTTTTAAGCATACGAAGAAGGTCCATATGCAGAAAAGCCATCTGTCATTGTTCTACCCTATGTATCTTATGAAAAATTTCACTGACTTTACTAAAATATGTATATTCACTTGACTGATTTAAATTTTGTCATCATCATTGTCATTGTCAACAGATACATCAAGGGTATCTTTATCTTTGTCAAAACACATGTTATGGATATTCCTGGAGGAGTGCATTGGACTACATGTTAAGTGTCCATTTTGCCCTGGAGGACATTTTAAATAAATAGTGTGAAATAGTTAAGTACAAACTTGAAAGAGAAAGGGAAAAAAAGAATAAGAAATTAATAATTGGTTCTTAATCAAACTTTTTTCATTCTTCACTAATATTAGTAACCAGATGATATTTACATATATGGATATCAATTTATACATGCTGAAGACAGAAATGATGATAGCTGATAGATGATAATGACAGATAGTAGATAGATTGACATAAACACCATGAAGAGGTACATAATGATCTACACAGACATAGAGATATTTATATATCTACATTCATAGATTTTTATCCAGACCAACATTTATAGACAAAAATGTCAAAAACTTTGTTAGTATCTCTTCATATATTTAATATAATAAGTGAATAATAGCTTTGATTTCACTGAATAGGAACTCTCCTAAAACACCATTTGATATGCCTAAAACACATTTATACTTTATGGCAACAGACTTGCAGTAATCTTGTATAAAATTCAGGCAAGAGCAATAACATATTTTGACATAGTAAGTGAAGAAATTTCAAGGTTAGATAGAAACTACTAAGAGAAGATGTAAATCTAGGCCTAATTTAATTCGCAAGCTGCAAAGTAGTGTGGGATTAGTTAATTCAGTATGAATGAATAAATGAGTTCTCCAAAAGTCTCGATCTTTAGCCCGAATAATGGAAAGCAAGTGAACCAGATAATGTGGAGATCTGAGACACTAGTCAACGAATGAATTTTCAGAACTTCTGGGAAGACAGCAAAGTGGTGAGCAGCAGAAAAGGAACCTTTCTGAGATTTAGTGTCCAGATATAGGACTATAGCATTGTGAGGAAAAAAAGGAGGGAGGTGGATACCCAGGACCCAAGAAGGAACTGATGTAAGAATTGAAACGCATGAGGAGATGGAGGAGAGAGACTTCAATGAAGAAGAAGGGGAGGCAGTACTTTCTCCCTGAGCCTGATCTCACTGCATGGGAAAATGGCTCAAACTGGTGACATACAGTGACTAGTGGTGACCCCAGAGACCTTCACGGAGAGACACACAAGTGGAGTGCACTGTTGTGGCTGGTGAGTTATTTGGGTTCAGATGTCCCCTAGAAGAAGGTAATTGGCCAGTAGCTACCTTAGAGAGGAACCAGCTGAGTTCAGAACTCAGAATAGCAATGGGTCAGGCTGCTGAGTTCAATTTGGCAGGAGGTCAGGGAGCCAAATTCAAACAAACAGGGAACTGAGTTCAAGCAAATAGAAAGTTCACAGACTGTTCAACGGCTGAACAAATCTGCTTGTAGTCTCAAACCTGAAAACCAGCCTGAACCCAGAAACCAGCTGATTTGTTGGGATTAATCAACTCAGATCTGGACTGTGTCTGTCCACACTGTCTACCAGTGATAATAGAGGCACACCTTGACGTAGACTTTTGTTTTCTTATTTTCTTCTTTTTTTCTTTCTTTTCTTTCTTTTTTTTTTGTTGTTCTGTTTTGTTATTTCTTCACTGTTGTTCTTGTTTTTTATATTAGTATGAACACAGTTTCTAGTCTTATTGTTGTTGTCTCATTCTTGTTTTTATTTTTTCCTTCTCTCTTTCCTTCCAGTCTTCTTCACCAGTTTCTCAAAGTTAGTGTGATCTTCCTTTATCCTTCAGCCTTGCTACAAATCTATTCCTATTCTTCTATTTATCTGTTATTGCCTATTAATCCTCTTGAATTGTCTCCACTGAGGGTAAAATTGCCATATTGAGGGCTTTATTTTTGAGACACAGTTTCATGCTGGACTTGAACTCACTTTGTAGCCCAGGCTGGCCTTGAACTTGCAGCAATCCTCCTGTCTCAGTCTCCTAAGTGCTTGGATTATGGGCAAGGACTTATTTACTGAATACAATTTTCTGGTTCATTTTAGATTTTAGTATATAACCACAAATCTAGTCCATGTGGTTAACAGTGGCAAATTAGTAGTTACCACAGTTTGTCGTTTTCTAGGCTGTGTTTGTTGCTATCGTTATTGATAATTGTACCGCTTTAGCCAAGGTGACATAGTTGTTGTAATCAATTGTTCTTCCTAGTATACCGAGATTGAGATTGCCTAATGGTCATAAAAAATATTATAGGCCAGTGCTGAAGAACTGGGAACTAGGCCAAGTAGGCATTAACTTCTTATTCCCAATAAATTGAAGAAGTAGGATCTTGCCACAGACTCAAAATGTAATAGCCAGCTACACGTAGAACACATTTCTGAGAAGTAGGTATTTCTTAAGAATTTTAAATCCTAGCAATACAGCTACTGAGCATAAGCTATTTACAAAGCATTGACCCAGGAATTAAGCTTTAAAAAATAGGAAATTGAGAAGACAATTAAACAAGATGCAACTCCAGACTTCCAGCTCACCACAGGCAATTCCAAGATGCAATGAGGTGGAACCATCTGAAAAACAAACCACCTGGACTCTCTGAAATGTTATCAGTGGAAGAAACAAAGCAGATGAATGAGGCTCTAGAAAAAAATCAAATCAGAAATGATTTCTTAGGCAACCACAGAGATGGTAACTATAATGAGACATGCTGAGTAGCTCTGGAGCAGACACAGACAAAAAAAATTAGAGGAACTTAAGAAGATGATGAAAATCATAAACAACTAAAATAGACCAAAAAATGGAAACCATGAAACAGATTCAAACACATATTCAGGAGGTTAAAAATTCTACTGAAACTATGCTCATCAAAATGAGCCAATTTAAGAACAAAATATCAATTATAGAAGATAGGGTTACAGTTAGTGCTCATGAAAAAAAATATTTTTTAAAATAGCAAGGGAACCTGAGAAATCAATCCTGCAGCAGCTACATGATGCAAAGAATAATAATTTAAGGTTGATCATAGTCAATGAAAAATCAGGAAATTCCACAAATGACATTAAAAAAACTATATATAGATGTATGGCAGAAAATTTCACAAGCTAAGAAAAAGAATTTGACATCAAGTTAGGTGAGACATACAGAACTCTGATCAACTATAATCCAAAGAAAATCTATACCAAAGCATATAATAGTCTACACCAAAATTCTAGAAAATCAACACAAGAACAAAATATTAAAAGCTGCTGCAGAAAAGAAACAAATCACCTATAAAGGAAAGCCCATCAAAATCACACTAGACTTCTCAACATAAACCCTCTAGTCAAGGGAACTTGAAGTGAAGTATCTCAAGCCCTAAAAGAAAACCTCCAACCCAGACTGTACCCCACAAAACTATCTTTCAAAATTGATATAGAAATAAATTCTTCAATGACAAAGCATACCTGAGGAAATTCACAAACACCAAACCAGCCCTCAAAACTGTTCTGATGGACATTCTAGAAAAAAATAACAAGGAACAACATCAAGCAACAGGCAAGCAACAGAATGAAAACATCAAGCAAGGGAAGCAATTAAACGGAAGATAAAAAAAATGGGAGCCAACAACAGGAAAATAATATGACAAGGATAAGGCAATACTTATTAGCTATAACTATCAATGTTAATAGTTTCAATTCATCAATCAAAAAAACATACTGGTAGAATGAATCAAGAAGCAAGATACAACAATGTACCATACACAAGAAACAGAATCAATTCAAAAAAAAAATTCATAGACTGAAAGTCAAATGTTGGAAAGTAATACTCCATGTGACAAGATCTTGAAAAAAGCAGGGCTACCTATTCTATTTTCAGACAAAGTGGATTTCAAGCCAAAACTGATTAAGAAAGACAAAGAAAATCACTACGTACTTGTAAAGGGAACAATTCAAAAGGAAAAGACAATAATCATAAATAGATATGCATCAAATATCAGTGCTCTCAACATAATAAAATAAATATTAAAACACATGAAAAATCAAATAAGCAGTAATAGAGTTGTAAACGGGTTCAATACTCCACTGCCACAAATAGATCAATCAGACAAAAATCAACAATAAAATATTAGAACTAAAGAAAACTTTTGAACAAATGGACTTGGTAGATGTCTACAGAGTATTCTACTACACAACATCAGAATATATATACTTCTCAGCTACACACAGGATGTTCTCCAAAATAGACCACATATTAGCTCATAGAACACAGGATGTTCTCCAAAATAGACCACATATTAGCTCATAGAACATGTTTAAGTAAATGCAAAGGAATTGAAATCATCCTACACATATTATCAGATCAAAGTGCAATGAAATTGGAAATTAGTGGCAAAAGAAGGCACAAGAACTTTATAAACATATGGAAATTAAATAACACCCTCCTAAGCAATAATTGTATCACAGATAAAATTAAAGGAAAATTTAGAAAGTTTCTATAATTAAACAATAATGCCAATGCAACATACTGGAACTTATGAAACACAATGAAAGCAGTTCTACAAAGGAAATTTATAGCAGTGAATACTCATATCAGGAAAACAAACCAAGATCAAATAAACAACTTAATGTTGAACCTCAAGCTTCTAGAAAAAGAAGAGCAAGTCAAGCCTAAAGCTCATGACAGGGAGTAAATTTTAAAGATCAAAGCAAAAATTAATTCAATGAAGACAAAGAAAATAATGCAAAGAATCAATTAATCAAATAGGTGATTTTTGGAAAGATTAAATTAACAAAGCCTTAGCCAATCTTATTTTTTTAAAAGGAAAGAAAATACTCAAAGTCATGCAATTAAGGGTGAAAAGGGCGAAATTACAACATATTCTGCAAAAATCCAGAAGATTATCGGTACGTACTTCAAGAATCTGTATTCTAATAAGATGGAAATCACAAAAGAAAGGGACAGATTCCCAGATACATATGAATTACCAAAGCTGAACCAAGAAAATAAAAAAATTCTAAACAACCAATATCAATCAATGAAATTGAAGATTAATTAAAAACACATCAACAAAGAAGAGCCCAGGCCCTGATAGATTCACTGCTAAATTCTTTAAGAAATTTTGAGAAGACCTAATGCCACTATTTCTCAAAGTCTTTAATGTAATTGTAAGGGAAGTAATAACCCCAGATTCATTCCTGGAAGAAAGCATTACCCTGATACAAAAACCAGAGAAGTATGCAATCAAAAAAGAACTACAAGTCAGTCTCCCTAATGAACATAGACACAAAACTCACTAAGATACAGTCAAACAGAATGCAGCAAATAATCAAGATTACACACCATGACCAAGTAGGATTCATCCCCGGGATGCAGGGTTGGTTCAATATATGAAAATCATTAAATGCAATACATCATATTAACATGATCAAGGACAAAAATCATTATCAAATCAATAGATGCAGAAAAAGTGTTTGACAAATTCCAACACCCATTCATGATAAAAACCCTACAGAAAATCAAAATAGTCTTTATCTCAATCTAATAAAAGCCATCAATGAAAAACCAACAGCCAATGTCATACTAAATGGACAAAACTGAAATCTTTCACTCAAAAGTCAGCAAAAACACAGGGATGCTCACTGTCACTACTTTTATTCAATATAGTTCTGAAAACATTTACTAGAGCAATTAGACATGAGAAAAATACAAGGAATAAGGATAAAAAAGGAAGAAGTTAAACTACTATTATTTGTAGATGACACGATACTCTACATAGAAGACTCCAAAAACTCCACCAAAAGACTTCTAGATCTCATAACAAATGCAGTCACGAAGCTGGATACTAAGACAACACTTGAACATCCATAGCCTTCATTTGCATGAATAGCAAGCTCACTAAAACACAAATTATGGAAACAACATGTTTTAGAATAGCATACAAATAATACACATGAGTCAATCTAATGATGGAAGTAAAAGATCTCTACATTGAAACTATAGTACTCCAAAAAAAAAGTTAGATGAGGATATCAGAAAATGGAAATAGATCACTTTTTTGGATCGTAAGAACTCATATCATGAAAATAACTATATTTCCAAAATTACTGTGCAGATTTAATACAATTCCTATCAAAATTACAATAGCATATCTCATAGAATTAGAGAAAACAATCCTAAAATCCATTTGGAAGCAGAAGAGACCTAGAATAGCAAAAACAATTCTGGGTAACAAAGGCAAGGTAGGGAGGATCATGATCCTTGACTTGAAATTACACTATAAAGCTACTGTGATAAAAACAGCATGGTACTGATAAAAAAGCAGACCCAAAGATCAGTTGAACAAATTAGAAGATGCAGAAGCAACTCCAGAAATATAGAGCCATCTTATCTCTGACAAAGAGACCAAACACCTTCCCTGGAAGAAAGAGAGCTTCTTCAATAAATGGTGCTGGAAAATCTGGCTTTCTGCAAGCTGAAGATGAAAACTAGACTCATATCTCTCATAAAGCATGAAACTAAAGTTAAAATGGATGAAAAACCTAAATATTAAAACAGAAACATTAAATCTTCTGTAAGGGAGAATAGGTAGAACTCTTGAAGACATTGGTGTAGGCAAAGACTTCATGAACAAAATCCCAACTGTACAGTCACTATCACAGAAAACCAGGATCTATCACAGCAACCTGGATCTTATCTTATCAAAATAAATCACCAACACAATGAAAAAAAAACACAGGCTGGGGAAATTTTTTTCCAGTTGTTTCTCAAAGGGCTACTATCTAGAATATATAAAGAATTGAAAAAATCATACCCCCCAAATTTAAAGATCCAAACCAACAATGGGCATCTGACATCAATACACACTTCTCAGATGAAGAATTACAAACAGCAAATAAATAAATGAAAAAAATGTTCAACATCACTGGTCACTTGAGAGATGCAAATTAAAACTCAGATTCTATCAAACCCCAGAAAAAAAGACTATCATCAAGAAATCAACCAATAACAAATGCTGATGGGGCTTTCGGGAGGAAAGGAACCCTTCTCCACTGTCGATGGGAGTGTAGACTGGTACAACCACTGTGGAAATCACAGTAGAGATTCCTCAAAAACCTCAGACTAGAAGTCACATTTGCTCTAGGCATTCCCTTTTTGGTATCTTTCCCAAAGAATTAAAAGCATCATACCACAGTGATATATGTGCACCCATCTTTACAATAGCACAGTTTGTAATACCTAAATCTTGAGAAACAAGTCAAATGACCACCAACCAATGAAAGGATTAAAAATATGGAATGTTTTATACAATGGAGTCTACTCAATTGAAATTTTTATATAATTGAGATTTTTATGGTTAAATGAATGCACCTTCAGACATACTCTTAAGTGAAATAAAATAGACACATATGTTTGAATATCACACGATCTCTCTGGTGTGAGAGACTTAAATGTAAATAAGAAACAAAATGTATAATAGATATGATGAAATAGGAATAAATTGTTCAAAAAGAATGGGGAATTACAGAGAGGGAAAGGAAGGAAGGGCAAAGAAAAAATGACAAAAGGAGGATAAAATGGAAACAAAATTTTGTAAATAAGGAGGGAAAGATAGGTTGAAGGGAGGGGAGAATGGGAAAAATAGAGGTATTAAGTACAAATTCCCTATGATGAATATGAACAATGTGTACTGGTATCAAAAATGTACCAGTAAACTTAATAATAAAAATAATTTTCCAAGCAATATGTTAACACCGTACACATTTTGAACAAATAAAACATTGACACAAACTTCATTCCTGGGTGCAACCCCAAGTTACCTGGGTGATCTACTGGGTAATTAAGAAAGCTTCATATTTACTCTGTGATATATTTTTCCATACATTTAAGAGCCATTCTATTTTGCTTAAGGTAAAATAAATTTAAGTAATGTTCAAAGGAAGGAAGGGCATTTACTGGTAAAGGAAAATGAATGTTACTCCTTTTATTTTTTGTTAGATGGTCTTACTATATAGCTCATGCTGCTCTTAAACTCATAATAATTTTTCTGCCTCAGCCTGCCTAGCACTGGGAACCATTCCATTTTGTGTAGACATTCTCAGGAATTAGCATTTAACATACATGATATAAAAATATAGTAGAAGGTTAAGACTTTCATGTCATTTAGAAGCATTTCAGAACTTTAGTCTTTCAGATTGCCAGAATACACCTGCAAGGCATGGTCTGTTTGTACTAACCATGATGCTGCCAAGCACATAGAAACAGAAAAGAAGGCAAATGACTGCTGTTACGGTTTGTGTTTGGATGGTCCCCCTAAGCTTCACGCAGTCATGGAGGTGGCTCAGTCTAGCATTTGTGATTGGTTTGTTTAGTGCTGGGATCAGCAGTGTGAGTGCTGCACCCACCCAGGGGCAGGGAACCAGCATACAATATAAGGGAGAGAAGGAGCTATGCTTTTCCCTTTTGTCCTTTTCACTCTTGTCACTTGTGGCCACCATCAATGGCTGCCCCTATTCCACACCACCTTGCCTTGGAGCCAGCTGAGTATGGACTGAAACCTCCAAAACCTGTAAGCTAAATAAACCTTTCCTTCTTTTATTTTGGGCATTAAGTATTTTGTCTCAGCAACATGAGAAAAGTAACCAAGACAGAATTTGGTACCAGTGGAGAGGGGTTGTTGCTGTGACTGTACCTGATGATGTAGTTCAAGAGCCTTTGGGAATGGCTTGTGAGAAGAGGTTGGAAAGGTTTAGAGATGTCACCTGAAAGAATGGCACTGGAATGCCTTAGGCTTTTCTGTATGGGAGGTTCATGTCAGAGCTCAGAAGACCAGAAAACCGGTCAAGACCAGACTCCAGAGGTTTCTGCTGGAAAGGTCTGCACTGGTGGTTGGACTTCAGATAATGTATGTTGTGACTTGGCAGAAAATTTGCCTGCATTTAGCCTGTGTCCAGAGACTTTGCTTGAGACTGAGATTTGCTTAAGGCTGATGGACTAATTAGTCTGGCATAAGAAATTTCAAGGCAGTCAACTGTTGAGGTGGTGGCATGGCTATTGTTGGGGGCTTTTAGCCAGATGCCCAACAGGATGATTTAAAATTTTGCGAGTTTGGCCAGAAAGCTGTGAACTGTAAAGATAGAATGGAGACTTCAATTCCTGAGAAAGAATAGAGAAATAAAAAAATGGTCAGAAGGCATCAAGGGAAGAGGCAGCAGATCCCCATACTTTACAACCTCAAAACTGTGAAAATGAAAGGCTTTGCTTGGAGGAGAAAGTTGCAGAGCACAAAGCTCCAGAATGGTGGCAGTGGCCACACACGGTTCCACAATGGCAGTAGCCACATCACGTTTCAGAATGGTGGCTACATAGAGAATCTGCTTCTCACAATTCAGGTTTAAGTGTGTTCAGCAATCCAGGCGCTCGACCCCCACAGCCAAGAGAGAGGAAAGTCTGGCTACTGCTCCAGCTGGCAGCAGTCCTTGGCAGCATCCGTGTGGTGCTGGTTTTAGGTGCACATAGAATGCATGACTTTTGAGGTTAAAAAGGCTTCCACTCCAATTTCAGAGGGTCTGGGAGGCCAGGCAGTGTGCCCCTGAGAGAGCAGTGTGTGAAGCTGTGTGAAGCCGAATGTGCAATGGAGAACCCAGAAGTTTGGAAAAGTCAGGTGTGTGGATCATCTAAGGAAAACTTCAAGGAGCGAGCAAGGTGGGCCTAAGAGAGAAGCTGTGGGAGCTAAAGCCATGGGAGAGAAGTGCCTTGGGGGTGGTGTAACTCAAACTTTTTGGAGCTCACAACCAGATTGCTTCAGATTCTAAGCATGGAACTTAATGTATGTTCTGCTGGATTTTGGACTTGTTTTGGTTCTAATCCTCTGTATCCTGTTTGTACCTTTTTAAATGGTAATGTTTATTCTGTACCATTGTATGTTGGAAGTGTTTAACTTTGTTTTCATACCTATAGGGGGTTACAGCTAAGAGTTTGCCTTGGATCTCAGAGGAGACTTGGGATGCAGACTTTTCAGCAATGCTGAAACTGTTAAGACTTTGGCAACTCTTGGAGATGGATTAATTGTCTTTTGCATAAAGGGTGTGCATAAGTCTTTAGGGGACCAGGGGTGGAATGCTATGGTTTATGTTTGGATGCATCCTCCAAGCCTCATGAAGTTATGGAGGTGTCTGAATCTAGTATTTGTGATTAGTTTGTTGTTTAGTGCTGGGATTGATGGTGTGAGTGCTGCATCTGTCTGGGGTGGGTAGCTGGTATAAAATATAAGGGAGAGAAGGATACATACTTTGCCCTTTTTTCCCTTTTTGCTCTTGTCACCTGCAACCGCCATAAGCGGCTCCCCCTGTGCCATGACACCCTGGCTTGGAGCCAGGTGAGTATGGACTGAAACCTCCAAAAAGTGTAAGCTAAATAAACCTTTCCTTCCTTTATTTTGGGGGTCACATATTTTGTCTCAGCAATGAAATAAAAGTAACCAAGACAACTGCTATTTCAGTATCAATGGCAATTTCTTATTGAATCACTGTTTCTAGCTTATGCTACCTGACAAGCTGGTCTGAAATCTAGGGCACCTGATAAGCAACACCTTATCTAAGCCATGATCTTTCCAATCTTCCATTTCTGGGGTTTAACCTTCACATTCGCCATTCTCTTTGCTAAGACTGCTAGTTCTAACTGCCCGACCTGTAATCACGGTTGGATGATACAGTTATAAAAAGAAGTCTTAGGTCACTATTGTTTCCAGAAGAAAGTAACTGAGACTGGGTAACTTATAAAACATTCATATTAATTTCTTACATTTTTGGAGGCTGAGAAGTCCAAAGTTGAGGCACTTCTTGCTGTGTCACCCCATGGCAGAAGACAGAAGGAAAGCATGTGATGGGTGGGGGGCCAAATCACTTTGATAATAAGCCCACTCTCATAAGAGTGAAGTCATAAATGGAAGCATAAATAACCATTCATGACAGCAGATCTTTAGTGACTAATCATCTAAATGTCCCACCTCTAGACACTGCTGCACTGAGGATAGTTTTCCAACATAGAAACTTTGAAAGGCACATTTAAAGCAGAGTAGAAGGACTAGGTAAATAACAGCTGGTATCAGTGTTGTGCTCTCTTCTTCAAAACTTAAGACGAGCCTCCTGGACCATGGAATCAGGTGGCCCTGGGAGAAGACAAAGGTAGTAAACATTAGAGGAACTAACTGGCCTGTGACAAACCTACAGGGTCTCATTAGTACAGAATGAGAATTTACTCATAGGTCAGTGAATATAAAACCCAAATACCATACTTGGGTGAATAAATGGCCATGGAATCCATCTTCAAGAAAGGCAAGGTTGGAAGGAGTGCATACAATCATCATCAAGGAAAATACCAGCATAAAGTCTTTAATCTCTATTCTATATGTTGCTCTGATATTCATTATGTCCTAACTTCCAGTATAGCACTTGATTAGAACTATAAGAAGTTCGTGTACTATTGTTGCATCAACTAGTTTTTGTATAACAAACTACTCTCAAATTTAGTGTCTTAAACCATTTATTTGGCTAATGAATCTATTGATTAGTAATCTAATCTGGGCTGGGAACTAAATTATAGGGATGAACAGTGAAGAAATGGAGTAATAAACAAATATTGCATCTTCACTGATTGATACCTGAACTATGTCTACATCCTTATATTTTACTGGAGCAAAATAATGTAACATATGAACGCAGAGGATTATATCAACACACATCTAAAGTCTTTAGAGTCAGAAATTCTTAAATAGTTCATAGAAGTTCATATTTTCTACAACTTGGGTAAGATTCAAAACAATAAGAATGAATACTTTTCCTTTTGCTTTCTTCTGTGCAGGTAGGTATATTGAGGGAAAAAAGGCATAGCCTTCAGAATAGCTCAGGTATGAATGTGAGTGGCAATGCCAACTATAGTTATCCTTTTGGGTGGATAATTTAGAAGAAGCCAAGAAGAGTTGAGAAGAAAGGTAAACAGGAAAAAGAAAATATTTTTAAAACTGAGGGAATATCATTTGGTACTGTACATTAGGTTTCAAGAATAATAAAATAGGTTGTAGACTCCCTACACTTGATTTTACTCATTGAGTAAGTACTGTACATGATGAGCAGAGAATGAATGTCAAACAGTTGTCTGACTACATGAGAATTAAAGGCTAAATTGTATACCTTGCAATGATTTGGAAAAAACCCCACTCCAAAGGATCGTATACTAAAGTCTTTGTCCCCAGCCCACAGAGCTTTAGTGAGGTAGTACAGCACATAGCAGGTAGGGCCTGGTTGGAAGTCTTCCAGTAATGTGGGATTTTGCTTGGACCTTAGGCCCCCTTCATCCTCTCTATGCTTCTTGGTATCACAGGTGAGCACCTTCATGTACCTTTCAGTCTTGCCATGATGTGCTCCACCACTACAGGCCCATAAACAATGGGCCCAACCCACCACAGACTGAAACTTTCCAGACTGTGAGTTAAAATAAACCTTTCCTCTTTATAAGTTTAATTGTTTCAGGCATTTGTCAGAGTAAGGGAAAACTGACTAATATCTATCTATCTATTTATCTATCTGTCATTTTTTCTTGTGTTCAGGAAACTTTCCTTAGGCTAAAAGAGACATCAAAATAAATAGTAGTAAAACAAAAGAAGCAAGACCTCTCTGTGAATCAGACCACTGAGAGGACAGCCAGACCCTAGCCTTTTCCCATGAGTCAGTATCATTCACGGGCTGCATGGGAAGAGAGAAAGAAGTCACCAAGAAGCAAGCCCTTCCTGAGAATCAGTGCCATATGCATGTGGCCAGGGGTACAACCAGATTGCAGCCCCTTTTGGCACACAGGTTAGGAAATAACAAGAGCCAACACACAAACCCCACACACCCCTTAAGTGACTGACTGATTCAGAGAAACACAGGCCGTGATGATAGCTATTGAGGTGAAATGCAATTTGATACTTGTGCTGTTTGGTGTTTCAGTGACTTTGCAGGTCCAGGACTGGTGATCTGAACATCTATTCAGAGAACAATGGTACACAGTGGGGCATCTTGGGGGATCTCCTTCTGAAGGTGGTAGCCATTGTTAATTCCCTAGTATCTTGTTTTGAAGTCCTGTATAATTTCATTGCTTTGTTAGGTTGGGTTTATTTATTTATTATTTATTGTGTGAGTTTTTGTTTGTTTGTTTGTTTGTTATATTTGATGCCATGGGCACCTATTTCAAAGATAACAAGATATCTTATGGTAGCCATTTTGAATTTACTATTATCTTGTTTTGAAGTCCTTTATTGCAGTCATTATTTTGTTTCTATTGTTTCTATCATGTTCTGTTTTGCTTGATTTTTACTATGTCTGCAGGTGTCTGCAACTACCTTGAAGACAGTGAGAGGCATTATGGTAACCACTGTTCATTTCATATTGTTTTGAAGCCCTGTGTCACTTACACTGATTTCTTTTGATTGGCTTTATTCTATTTTATTTTTCTTGCTTTTATTCTCTTTAAAATCAAAATTAAAAAAATACTAGTAAAACAACAAGTGCCTGTTCAAGATTTCATGGAAATACAACAAAGTGATCTAGAGTAGTTTAGCATGAGAGTTAGCATGGGACAGTGATATTTAGAGATGGAGTGGTCAGAGAAGACATCAGATATCCTAACTTGAGCATGAATGTGGTGGTTCTTAAAGAGAAATATATTAAGAAAAGAGCTTAATGCATTCCCTGAGTTGTAGAGAAAAATATTTCAGACAGGGGAACAGCATTAACAAATGTCCTGAGACATAAGAGAATATTGTTTGAAGAACGAAGAAGAAATGAGTGGCTAAATTATAGAGCATACAGAGAGTATAGCAGTGAAGTAAAAAAAGAAAAGAAAAGAAAAAGCTGTGTTTATTCCATACCAAAGAATTAGAATATCCATGAACTTAAGATTTCCAACTTTGGTGATAAACATTATGTGACATTTTCCACCCCTACAATTACTTTTCACCACTGTTTACAGTGGGATACATAATGACCTGAAGAACAATTGATGAACAAAAATACTACCTTAGATATAGCATTACCTAAGCAATTCAAATTAGAAGCCAATTTGCCCTTCCTGTGAGGTGACAAGCTCCCCGGCTGAGAATCAAGAACACCACTGCCCTCCGTCCCCCACCCCACCCCCGCCATAAGCAACTGGCTGGTTTGGAGGACAGGCTGAGTTGATAGCAACTGAAGTACAAAAACAACTAAATGCTTGTATTGTTTGATTGACTTTGAAGGCCTAAGGCCAGTAGTCTGAGCATCTATTGAGAGGATAACAATATGCAATATAGCAGATATGGGGGATTTCTTTCTGTCTTGTTTTTGAAATCCAATATTATTCTCACTACTTTGTTTTGCTTTGATTTATTGTTTTGTTTTATTAAATGTTCTGTTTTGATTGGTTTTATTCTGTTTTGTTTTATTTCATTTTACTGTGTCTGATGGTATGGACAACTATTTTGAAGACAACAAGATATATTACGGTAGCCATTGTTGATTTCCTATCATTCTGTTTTGAAGTTCTGTACCACTTTCATTGTTTTGTTTTGATTGGATTAATTCTATTTTGTTTTGTTAGGTTTTATTCTCTTTAAAGTAAAAAAAAAATTAGAAGATAAAGTTTAAATAAGTTTAAATATTTAAATAAATCATATGTATGTGTGTGTATATATATATATATATATATATACACACACACATATATATGATTTCCCTAAAGAAAGCTATCTTCTATTTTTATCAAATTCATTTCTTTATCTACTGAGGGACTAACCTCATTATAATCCCCAAGGAGTATTCTATCATTCCCACAAAAGAGAAAGAGGGGAAAAAAGATAAATTTCCAGGGATGATTCTGCACACCAGTGACAGGCATAGGTTTCTAAAGAATGGTTTCCAACCTGTTAATAGTTTTCAATACACAACAGCTGCAATCCATGAAAGAGATAAATATTCATGGCACAAAGCATTTATATGTATCAAATGTATATTCATGAACAAATGGCTTCCCCTGCCTTTAATAGTGTTTGTTGTGCAGTCAGTGAAGAATGGACCAAGTTTCCCGACTGCTACTGCTGAGGCTCTGCTGCTACATCTCCTAAATGTCAGTTCTACAGTGATTATGGACAGGACAATAGCCACAAGGGATAAATGCCTGGAATCAGTCCCTACTCATTTCAGATATTAGATATCAGCACTTCCCTGTATCAAATATGAGCAGCAGATTTTATATGCCTGCCGGCTTATTTTTCAGGAAAAGCTTTTCATATTCAAGCCTTATGTAGCCATATGTGGACTGTAATATCCATGGTTGACCCTCCTCTTTCAAATATGCTTTGTCACAGCAATACACCCTCCCTAAGGGCTTTACTAAGAATACTGGAAAGGGAATTTGCATACACTGAATAGCTCTCTCAGGTGATCATCTGTATCGGGTTGTCATGCCCTCAATCAGAGGGCTCTGTGCAGCATGGAGACAAGAGAATGACAGTGCAAACTGCAAAAAAAAAGTCTTTGTTATTCACTATGGAAGGTGGATGGCACACACTCTTGAAAACTGGTATATTGTTTAATAAAACAGTTGTTTGTTCCATTATTATTCCAGGAGAGAAGCAAGACTAGAAACAGGTGAAGAACACTTCCTTTTCTTGAGCAAGAATAAGGAGTTATCAGAAGGTCTTTGGGGGATAGAATACAATTTGCTTAAATTGATAAAACATAAATAAGTTCAAATAATTTAAACTACAATGCACAGGGAAAACAACTCTTTGGCTTTGCAGACAGGGTCTCTTAACTCCTTGTCTCAGATTTTCTGGTCAGCCCCCATCCCCCTGTTAGCATGGCAAGAATCACTACAATAAGTATATATACTGGTACCCCACAATGAATGTAATTATTTTATCACAAACATATACTAATAAAAAGAAAATTATTTCTGTCTCTGTCAGAAATGCCAACCTTTCTCCTTTCTCTCTTTGGCCATTTTCTATCAGCAATAAGAGATGTGCTTTTAAAACCATAATGATAAGATGAAAATGTGATTTGAGACCATTCTTCCCTACATGTTTTCATAAAAGGACCTCATTATATATGAATTTCGATTTGCAAAGTTAAATTGCACCTGATCCTCTCATTAGATGATGCAATATGTTATATCAAAATCTCAGCTGTAACCTAGTATTAAAATGTGAGAAGATTTTGACCCTTTGTGTTATGAAACTGAGATTAATATAACAGGTGAAGAGGAAGTACCTTGTTAATATGTCAAGGTTTGAGAAATATCATATATTATAATTATATTTGGCTAGAATAAAATCATACTTTTCTTTTTTTTTTTTTTTTTTTTTTTTGCGGCACCGGGGATTGAACTCACAACCTCGCGCCTGCCAGGGCAGGCGCTTAAGGCACTGAGCCAAACTCCCAGGCCTGGTTTTTTGCGGCAGGGTCGCACTATGCAGCTCAGGCCGGCCTTGCGCTCGCGTTGTAGCCCAAGCAGGCCTCGAACTCACAACGCTCCGCCTACCTCAGCCTCCCGAGTGCTGGGATTAAAGGCGTGCGCCACCACGCCCGGCTAAAATCATACTTTTCTATAAATTAGATGGTCTCATATTCCAAATACAGTTTCAATATTTAAAACAAACACTAAGTTTGCTTAGATTTGATTTTCAAAATCAAACCTTTCATGAGAAAATGTTCCTGAGATTTCCATAAATAGAAAGGATTTTCTAGAGGACTGAGGTTCCCTGAGACATGCCATTATTCCCCTCCTACTTGTAGTTACAGAACGTGGGGTATGCTACTATTCACTTCCTTCCTCTGTCTCAATTGAATACATAGCTTATGTCAGATTTGTCCATGTCAGCAATTTTTTTATTTAAGCGAAGAAAAACAAAAGACATACATAACAAAGACAAGAAGCAAAAGAGACAAACAAATGACTAGAGTAAATGTCAGCAATTTTATAATATCCTAAAATATTAGTCAGCTTTCCATTGTTGAAAAAATTTCTCGATGCCTGCAATTTAAAGGAGGAGAGGAATATTTTGGCTCATGATATCAGAGAGTTCAGTCCGTGATTAACTGATTTGTGGCAGAAATATTGTAGCAGAAGGGGGTTGTAGAGCAAAGTCACTCAACTCTTGGCAGCCAGGAAATAGATTGGGCTGGAAAGAATTATAGAGGAAGGAGCCAGGAACCAGATTTATCCCCCAAGATCATGCTCCTATGACCCACCCAGACACAACAGAAGTGTTCTTTCCTAATTTTTTAGGTGTTATCAATCTAATCAAGTTGATAATCAAGATTTCTCATCAGTTCACATTGCAGTTCCATAGCATATCCTCATTCTCAGTCATTTCATCAGAAGGAGAAATCATGAACAACATAGGAACTGATTTAATTCTGATCTGATGGAACTCCATTCATTCATTGGAATTGCTTTTCCCATTC
>RJWM01021106.1:0-35821 GCA_004363535.1 Dasyprocta punctata | reverse complement strand
GATTCGATCTAGCATGTCCCAGTGTCAGGGTAAGGCAGAACTGAGTTCAGATCAGCATGAGGTTAAGAAGCCAAGTTCAAGCCAGCAGGAGGCACACGGAGTGGTGCAGGGTGAACAAATTGGGTTCCAGCTTCATAGCCAGAAACCAGCCTGAACTTCAGTGCAACTAAAGGTGCAGGCTTGCTGGGATCAATCAGTATAGATCTGGCCTTTGTCTTCCCACTCTTTCTACCAGTAACAGCAGAGACATGCCCTGAAGTGAGTATTTGTTATTTTTCTTTTCTTCTTTCTTTTGTGCTTTTTGTTTGTTTCTTTCTTTCTTTTTCTCTTGATTTCTTGTTCTTGTTTTTTGAGTCAGAATAATGTCTCTAGTTTTCTTGTTGTTGCTGATGCTATTTTCAGTTCCATTCTTGTTTTTATTTCTTCTTTCTCTCTTTCTCTCCTGTCTTCTTCACCAGTACCCCGAAGTTTGTGTAATTTTCCTTTGTACTGCAACCTAGTTTCTGTTCTCTTCTTCTATTCCTCTATTTTTCCCTTAACCCTTTAAAATTGTCTCCCCGAGGGTAAAACTGCCATATTGAATGCATATTTACTGTATACAATTTTTTCTTATATTTTGTTACATAACCACAAATATAGTTCATATGGCGAGAGGCAAAAATTACTAGTTACCACAGTTTGCCACTTTCTAGGCCGCATTTGATGCTATTTTTATTGCTTATTCTACTACTTTAGCCAATACATATCAGTTGCAACCATCAATGTAAATGGCCCTGGTTCACCAATCAAAAGAAACAGACTGGCAGAATGGATCAAGAAATGAGATCCAACAATATGTTGTATACAAGAAACACATTTAACTCAAAAAGAAACTTATAGACCAAAAGTCAAAGGATGGAAAACAGTACTTCATGTAACAGGAACCCAGAAAAAAAACAAGGTAGCTATTCTGTTTGCAGACAATGTAAACTTCAAGCCAAGAATGACAAAAAGAGGTGAAGGCAGTCACTACCTACTTGTTAGGGGAAAACTTCAAGAGGATGAGATAACAATCATAGATATATATGCACCAAATATGAGACCACCAGGCTGTATAAGACAAATATTAATAGACATGAAAAGTCAAATAAGCAATAGCGCAGTTATAGCAGGGGACCTTAACAACCCATTGGCACAAAGAGATAGATCAACTAGACAAAAAATCAGCAAAGAAATAGCTAAACTGAACCAAACCTGTGGACAAATGGACCTAGTAGACATTGACAGAGTGTTCCAACATCAAAATACACATTCTTCTCAGCTGTACAAGGGATTTTCTCTAAAATATATCGTGTGCTAGTCCATAGAACATGCTTAAACAAATGCAAAGGAATTGAAATTCCATGTATGTCATCTGACCATAGTGCAATGAAACTGGAAATTAATGACAAAAGAAACCACAAAAACAACATAAACACGTGGAAATCAAGTAACATCCTTCTAAATAACAAGTGGGTCACAGATGAAATTAAAGGAGAATTTAAACAATATCGACAATCAAATGAAAATGCAAATACAATATACCAGAGCCCGTGGGACGCAATGAAAGCAGTCCCCAGATGGAAATTTATAGCAGTGAATTCTCACATCAGAAAAATGGAACAAGCACAAACAATTTAACGTTGCACTTCAAGCTTCTAGAAAGAGAAGAGCAAGTCAAGTCCAAAGTCCATACAAGAGAGGAAACTAGAAAGACCAGAGCAAAAATTAACACAAGTGAGACTAAGAAAACAATACAAAGAATTAATAAACTGAAGAGTTAGATCTTTGAAAGAATAAATAAAATTGATAACCTTCTAGACAACCTTTTCAAAAAAAGGAAAAAAATAACTCATTCATATAATGAGGAATCAAAAGGGTAAAATCACTACAGATCCAATGGAAATTCAAAAGATCTTCAATACCCACTTTAAGAACCTGTATTTTAATAAGGTGGAAAACACAGAAGAAATGGACAGATTCCTAGATATATATGAATTGACAAAGCTGAATCAAGAAGATATAAAAATTCTAAATAACTCAATATCAATCAATGAAATTGAAGATAAAATTAAAAACCTCCCAAGAAAGAGAAATCCCAAGTCCTCACAGAGTCACTACTGAATTCTATAAGAAATTTAGAGAAGATCTAATTACACTACTTCTCAAACTGTTTAATGAAATTGAAAGGGAAGCAACGCTCCCAAATTCATTCCTGGATGCAAGCATTACTCTGATACAAAAACCAGAGAAGGATTCAACCAAAAAAAGAGAACTACAGGTCAATCTTCCTGTGAGCAAAGATGCAAAAATCCTCAATAAGATATTGGCAAACAGAATACAGCAAATCATCAAGACTATTACACACAGTGACCAAGTAGCATTCATTCCAGGTATGCATGAATGATTCAAGATACGCTAATCAATAAATGTAATACATCATATTAACAGACTGAAGGACAAAAACTGTATGATCATCTCAATAGACACAGAAAAAGCATTTAACAAAGTTCAACATCCATTCATGATAAAAACCCTACAGAAAATCCGATTAGATGGTACTTTTCTCAATCTGATAAAAACCATCTATGACAAACCAACAGCCAGCACACACTGAATGGAAAAAAACTGAAAGTTTTACTGTAAAATCAGGAACAAGACAAGGATATCCACTATCACCAATATTATTCAATATAGTTCTGGAAATAGCCACAGCAATTAGACAAGAGAAAGAAATGAAAAGTGTAACTATAGGAAAAAAGGAAGAACTTAAATTATCATTATTTACAGACAACATGATACTCTACATAGAATGCCCCCAGGCCAGGTACAGTGGTGCACACCTGTAATCCCAGCACTTGGGGGGCTGAGGCAAGAGGATTATTACAAGTTTAAGATCAGCCTGGGCTACAAAGTGAGCTCAAGGCCAGCCTGAACTGCATAGCAAGACCCTATCTCAAACACATACACACACACACACACACACACACACACACAAAGAATACCCTTAAAAACTCTGCCAAAAGACTTCTAGATTGAATAACCAAATACAGTAGCACAGCTGGATACAAAGTCAAGGTCAAAAATCAATAGCATTCCAATACACAAATAACAAATTAGGGAAATGCTCATCCATTCAAGAGTGAAAATGTCTAGTTCATCGTTCTTTATAGCTGAGTAGTACTTCATTAAATAGAAATAACACATCTTTTTTGTCCATTCCTCAGTTGAGGGGCATTTAGGTTGTTTCCAAGATCTAGCTATTATGAATTTGGCAGCTATAAACATAGGTGCACATATATCGTTGTGGGAGGATGTTTGTAATTCTTTTGAGAACATACACAAAAAGGGAATAGTTGGGTCAAATGGGACCTCCAATCCTATTTTAAGGAATCTCCACACTGACTTCCACAGTGGTTGCACCAGCCTGCATTCCCATCAACAGTGGAGGAGTGTTCCTTTTTGTCCACAGCCCCTCCAGCATTTGTTATTAGTTGATTTCTTAATACTAGCCATTCTTTCTGGGGTGAGGTGGAATCTCAGTGTTACTTTCATTTGCATCTCTCGAATGGCCAGTGCTGTTGAACATTTTTTCACGCATTTATTTGCTGTTTATACTTCTTCATCTGAGAAGTGTGTGTTCATCTCAGATGCCCATTTTTGGATTGGGTCTTTAAATCTTGGAGGACTGACTTTTTAAAGTTCTTTATATACTTTAGATATTAATCCTTTATCTGAAGGACAGCTGGCAAACATTTCATCCCAGATTGTGGGTAGTCTGTTCACACTGTTGGTGGTTTCTCTTGCTGTGCAAAAGCTTTTCAGTAGGATGAGATCCCATTTGTTGATTCTTTGCGATAGTCCCTGTGCAGTCTGACTTTTATTCATAAAGTCTTTGCCTACACCAATGTCTTCAAGAGTTTTACCTATTCTATCTTCCAGCAGATTTAATGTTTCTGTTTTAGTGTTGAGATCTTTAATTCATTTAGATTTTAACTTAGTACATGGTGAAAGATATGGGTCCAATCTTAATCTTTGGCATGTGGAAAGCCAGTTTTTCCAACACCATTTATTAAAAAGGCTATCTTTCTTTCAGTGAATGTTTTTGGCACCTTTGTCAAAGATAAGGTAGCTCAGTGTATCTGGAGCTGTTTCTGGATCTTCTAATCTATTCCACTGATCCTTGGGTGTGTTTTTTGCCAGTACCACACTGTTTTTATCACAGTAGCTTTATAGTATAATTTCAGGTCAGTAATAGTGATGCCTCCCTGTCTTGTCTTTGTTGCCCAGGATTGCCTTTGCTACTCTAGGTCTTTTCTTGTTCCAGATGAATTTTAGGATTGTTTTCTCTAATTCTGTAAGATATGTTATTGGTATTTTGATTGGGATTGCACTGAATCTGTATAACAGTTTTGGAAGTATGGCCATTTTGACTATATTGATTCTTCCTACCTAAGAGCATGAGATATGTCTCCATCTTCTAATATCCTCTTCAATCTCCTTTTTCAGAGTACTATTGTTTTCAGTATAGAGGTCTTTTACATCTTTCGTTAGATTGATTCCTAAATATTTCATCTTTTTTGGATGCTATTGTAAAAGGTATTGTTTCCCTAATTTCTCTCTCAGTGAGATTGTTATTCATGTACAAAAATGCTATTGTTTTTTGAGTACTGAATTTGTAACCAGCTCCATTGCTGAATCTGCTTATTAAATGGATGAGTATTGAAAATATACTTCTCAGTGAACTAAATAAGTCACACATACATAACCATCACATTGTTGCACTTGTGTGATGAACTGAAAGAAAATCTATGTATATAAAAAATTAGGTAAGACAGTTAAAGGAAAAGAATATTGAGTGAAAAGTAGTTTTCACAGGGTCATCTTCAGATTTCATTTTTAATGTGAAATGTTTATTTGAAAAAAATAGAGCAAGCATAACAAAAAAGATAGTCATATAACTGGTTTCTCTTAATTCATTGAGGCAAAAGTTTTGTGCTAATAATTTTCTTGACAATGTTTCATGTCTATATCTTTTATCCTAAACAACTGCTGGGAATATAACAATATGCAACATGCTGACTATTGTTACTCTCCTATTGGCTGGTTGTGAAACTGTTTTGCTTTGGTTTCTTACTTTTCTTTTGTTTAAAATTAAAAAAAAGTTAGGGAAATACCTTTTCTAATAGTATCCAAAAAATGAAATACTTAGGAATCAATCTAATGAAAGAAGTAAAGACTTCTACATTGAAAAATATAGTACTCTGAAAAAGGAAATTGAAGAGGATATCAGAAAATGGAAAGACATCTCTTGCTCATGGATAGGAAAAGCCAACATTATGAAAGCGGTCATACTTCCAAAATTGTTATGCAGATTTAATGCAATCTCAATTAAAATACCATTAGCATACCTTCCAGAACTAGAGAAACTGTTTCTAAAATTCATTTGGAAACAGAAGAGACCTAGAATAGCAAAAGCAACTCTGGGCAACAAAGGCAAGGCAGGAGGCATCACAGTCCCTGACTTGAAATTATACTACAAACCTACTGTGATAAAATTAGCATGGTATTGACAAAAAATAAAGACTTGAGCATCAATGAAATGGATTAGAAAATGCAGACACAACTACAAACACACACAATCACCTCATCTTTGACAAAGAAGCTAAATGCCTTCACTGGAAGAAAGATAGCCTCTTTAATAAATGGTGCTTGGGAAAGCTGGCTTTCCGTGTGCTGAAGATTAAAACTGGAACCATATCTTACACTATACACTAAACTAAAATCAAAATGGATCAAAGATCCAACTATTAAAAAAAGAAACACTAAATATGCAGGAAAACAATATCTTAAAGACATTGATATAGATAAAA
This sequence comes from Dasyprocta punctata, assembly GCA_004363535.1. Taxonomy (NCBI): domain Eukaryota; kingdom Metazoa; phylum Chordata; class Mammalia; order Rodentia; family Dasyproctidae; genus Dasyprocta; species Dasyprocta punctata. The sequence continues at coordinate 29,930 of RJWM01021106.1, read as the reverse complement.
ATTTTATGAACAAAACCCTGATTGCACAGGAAATATCACAAAAAGTCAACAACTGGACTCTCATTAAAAAGCTTTTGAACAACAAAAGATATCATCAACAGTGTGACAAGACAACCCACTGTGAGGGAAAAAATTTTGCCAGGTGTTCCACAGACAAAAGACTAACATATAGAATATATAAAGAACTCAAAACAAAATCAGACTCACCAAATTTAAAAACCTACTCCAAAAATGGGTACCTGAAGTGAATAGACACTTCTCAGATGAAGATGTAGAAATGGCAAATAAACATATGAAAAAATGTTCAACATCACTGGCCTTTCAAGAGATGCAAATTAATCCTGAGATTCCATCTTACTCCAGAAAAATGGTTATTATCAAAAAATATACCAATAACAAAAGCTGATGAGGCTGTCAGAAAAAAATGAACCCTTTTCCTCTGTGGGTGGGAATGTATAATGATGCAACCACTGTGGAAATCAGTGTGGAGATCCCTCAAAAAGCTAAAAATAAAAGTTTCATTTGACCCAGCTGTTCCTCTACTTGGTATCTTCCTGAAAGTATTAAAAGCATCATACCACAGAAATATATGCACACCCATGTTTATTTTGACACAGTTTTTAATAACTAACTCCTGAAAACAGCCTAAAGACCCATGGTGAATAAATAAATAAGATGTAGGGTTTTTATCCAATGGAGTACTATTCTGCCATAAGGAAGGATAAACTGGAGACATTTCTAGCTAAATGGATGCACCTAGAGATCACACTCTTAAATGAAATAAATCAGACACACAGATTTAAATACTTCATTGTTTCTCTGGTGTGAAAAATTGAAAATGTAAATAAGGACAAAAGTGTACAATAGATATTGGCAAATGGAAATTAAACATCTAAATGGGAAATGAAACAAGGGGTGGGGAGAACAAGAAAAAAGAGAATACAAGGAAAAATGGAAACAAAGATTCTGTAAATAAAAAAAAGAGACAAAGGATTGAAGGGAAGGGAGGGGAATGGGAGAAAATTAAGAAGCAAGATATACCACATACAGGTACAAATTTCAGTTGATGAAGATGATCATTATGTATACCTAAAATGTATCAATAAAATTAAAAATAAAATAAAATGTTTTTCCATTTTTATTAGTTCATATATGCATTAAATGATTGTATTCCTTGCATGGAGTTGGTACATTCACATAACACACCTTAATTTTTTTATCACCTCTCCCTCTCCATCTTCCCCGCTCCATGCCTTTCTTGATCCCCTTCCCATTTGAATAAAATCTATCTCCCTACTTCTATTGTCTAGCTTTAATTTTTGCTCTTTATTTATATTTTGGGTTTCTCATATAAGAGAAACTATCCAATATTCATTTTTGATGAATAGAACCTATCAACTACTCCTGACATAAACCCCTTTCCTTTTCACCTTTTATAGGAGTAAAGTTTCTCAGTATGTACATATCTAAAATATAGAAATAATTGCTTACATTATCAAAAAAGTAATATCCAACCAAGAATACATAAATAAATTGAAAAAAATGACCTTAACTGTCTCATTAAAATATGCATTTGAGGGTTAGGGATATAGCTCAGTGGCACAGGGCCTGCCTGGCAAGTGCAAAGTTGTGAGTTCAATTCCCAGTACCAAAAAAGAAATGCAAAATGCATTTGAAATAATATTTTACTGTTGAATAGCAAATTTTCAATACATTCATGTTATTTCAACCAATTGTATAGTGATATAATGGAAAATGGTTCAATGTAAAACATATTTTTAACACTTAGACATAAGTTCATTCTTAAAAATCCAAAATATCTCTTAGGAGAGCAGAATTGTGATAAAGTAATAAAAATATTTCAAACAATATGATTTTCCATTTGGATAAAATCCTGTATTGGTAGTGAACCTTTTACTGCAAGAAGGAAAGAGCAGTGTAACTTTCTGATTGTTAAAAATGAACTTGTTTTTGTAACTTTTGGACATTTAAACATTGTGATATTTATAATGGACGTATGGAAAAGAGCGATGTAATAATTGTGTGTTTCCTAAGAGTGTTTTCCATTAAGAATACTTTTTTTTATTTCATTGATGACAGTTATAATGGCAACTTTGAAGTCTTTTGTCTCTTAGTTTTAACAACCTTTTAATCTTAGAGTTTGGCCTGATTTGTATTCTTTCAACTTGAGAAAGTGCTTCATTTTCTTGGTGTTTCATATGTCAGGTATCTTTCAATTCTGTGCTGGACACTATGAATGTTACATGTATTGTGGAAATCCTGATTTCTGTTCTTTTCCCCGTAAGGTACTGTTGCCTTTGTTTTAGCAAATAGTTTTCTTACATGGGCTTAAATTGCAGCCTCTACTTCCTCTCATTTCTGTAAATGCCTCTCATCTCTATTCAGATTTTCTTCACATTTAGTTGGCTATTCTGCAACTGTTCTGCCCATGAGAAACTAAAGACTTAGTCAAAGATGTGTGCAGACTGCACCGAGAACTCCCTTTTCTGATTCTTTTCCTTCCCAAATTTTTCAGCTGTTTTTAGTGTTTATAGTTTTCCCGACTTCACCCTTGTTAATTCCCAGGACTAAAAGATTGCACATTTTGTATATGTGATGTCACTGTATACATATTGTATTTAATCTAAAAGTTCCACAGAGTCTGATGAAGTAGCACACACTTGTAATCCCAGCACTCTGAGAGATTGAATCGGGTAGAACACCAAGTTCAACACTTAGAGACATCCCCTGCTTCAAATAAACATTTTAAAAGGCTGGGGGTGTTGCTCAGAGCAAAGGCCCACTGTTTAATCACCAGTACTCTAATACCAAAAGAAAAAGTAGAAAGCCCCAGAGTCAGGGACCTGTTTCTTCCTCAGAGACACAAGTTCATTCTTTCCAAGTACATGTGAACACCAGAGTGTGTGTGTTACTCATGTCCAGATTTCGCAGTAGTTTCCCACATGAATGGGAAGATGTGGTTATCAAGTAGAGTCTTACTTTATCATATATGGAAGCAGAACCCAATTTTGCTTTTAACTGAAACAGTTCTATAGGTTGCAGATGATATCCCATGCTGTTATTTAGGCTAATGATGAAAAATTTTGGATATCAACTTTATAATGTTTAAGTCACATTTTTTTTCCTCATAATTCTGTTAGTGGTATGGTACCATAAACCTCTTATGTGCCATTTCAGGTCCTTTTGGCCTCATCCAACTTTTTTCTTGCCATGCGATGGCTGTCTGCTCTGCCTAATTTCTGACCAGTTTCATGCAGGTGAAATCTGATAGTGCCTACTTTCTTAGTTTACTTTATTTGTTGCTGAGACAAACACCTGAAATCCAAAGGTAAAGGAAAAAAGATTTATCGTAGCTCACAGTTTGTAGAGGTTTCATTCATAGTCAGCTGGCCCCAAGGCAGAGTGGCATGACAGATGGATAACATAGAAGAGAAACAGCTCATGGCAGGCAGAAGGCAAAAGACAGGAAGGCAGCACGCAGCTGGGTAGCAAAGCTTCCACAGCAGCCTGCCTCTCCTGTTTGTCACGTCCAGGGTACACAACCTTTGATTAGTGTGGCCCACACCCAGAGTGCGCCTTCCCATTATGCACACTCAGAAGTAGACCAAAACAATCAGTGGACTAATTTAGTAATCAAACACTCTTAATCCCAGCATCACACACTTAATCCTAGCATCACGCATCCTAGATCCAGCTACCCCTGAAAATCCCCACCTATGACCACATGAAGTTTTGGGGGGACATCATGACACAAAACATATATTCTTCTTGTGCTTATACCAAGTGCCACTGCTTCCCATCTTGTAGACAAGACATGAGATACTGTAGGACCGAACCTGGAGCCTACATATGTGTGACCCAGATTGGTGGTAAGTTAATACCCTGTAGGGTAAACAATGTGAGATTGAACAATACAGTGACTGTTTAAATTTTTTAAAATGATAGTAAAAGACACATTGCCATTAATGCCTTCAAAATACTCCCTCTGACTTCAAACACAGTTACCCATCATTCCTGGCACTTTTGGAAGCCATTCTGAAAATCGTCTACCATGAATGCCTTAAATTGCACTGTTGGCTGCCTCAATGTCCTGGTTCGATTCAAACATTTACCTTTCATGGTCATTTAGACTTCGGGGAAATGGCAGAGTGCCAGATGCAGTGGATAAGGAACATGAGGCTGCACCATGATGCTTTTAATTAGCATAAATTGCCATAAACGTTTTTAATTGATTGAGGACATTGAGGTAGCCATAAAAAGACACTCACAAAAGACAACTTCAGAATTGCTTCAGAAAGTGGCAAAAACAATGGGATAAGTGTGCACGAAACAAGGGGGAACGTTTTGAGGAAAATTAAGGGTACTGTATCTCTTATCATAATAATTTTTATTTTTAAATTACACATTCATCTTATTTTTTGATCATACTACATATGAAATGAAAGTCAGTAGTAGACAGTTGACTGGTATCTTCCCAGTATCCTATGTTGGAGTCCCCTGACTGCAGAGTCAGTTCAGCAGAACCAAGCAGGCTCGGAAGTCACTATTGTACTGTCTTCCCTCCTTCCCTGCCTCAAACCTTTTACCTCTCCCTCCTCTCCCTAAAATGACATCTACACAGGAGGAGTACCAAAGCCCTGTTGCCTCACGTTCTGTTTTCTAGGGTACGCAAGTTAACAGAAATCGTAAAATGCACCCTTAACTCATTCTCCTAGACTTCCAGATGTTCCTCATCTTTAACTAGCCAGGGTCTACCTTGCTGGCAAAACTCATTTCAGTTTCAATGTTCCATATGGTTCACTAGGAGAGATTTTGTATCAAACATGTGACATTGCAGGAAACAGAATATACTCCAGGCCCAGGCCAAAACACTAGTTTCTAAAAAATCATAGACCCTTGAACCCTGACTCCTCTTTTTTTTTTCCTTTTCAAAAACGTTCCCCTTCTATCCTACTATGGGGCAAAGGATTACCTGTAGTTAATGTACCAAAAAGGCAGCTGGCATTCAGACCAGCATGTTTCATTTGATAAGCCTTTCTTAATCCCTAGGCAATTTCCTGCACTTGATCATGTGAGTTCCAGTAGTTGTCCCCAGATGTCCCATTGATGGAACAAAGTGCAGAACTAGAGCCAACTAGTAGAAAGCACTGAAACAACTACAGTGAAGAGAGCAAATGATCTTAAATGCGGGAGGACTTTCTAACAATTGGTGGATGTGCTGGTTACTTTTCTCTGATTGCTGAAATGGAGTACCCAATGCCCAAAATTAAGCATGGAAAGGTTTATTTAGCTCATGGTTTGTGGAGGTTTCAGTCCATAATCAGTTAACTCCAAGGCAGAATGGCATGATGAGGGCTAACAGTACATGGCCACAGAAGACAGCAAAAGAAGCAGTAAGAGCAAAAGGGGAGGTATAATGAAGCAAGCCTCTTTCTCTCCCTTATATTGTATGCAGGCCACCTGCTTCATGGCAGGTGTGGCATTCACACCCATAATCCCAGCATTGGACCATCAATCAATCACAGACTCTAGAAGCCTGACCCTGTGACTGCATGAGGCTTTGAGGGGACATCCAGACACAAACCATAACAGTGGAATAAAACCCAGCAGAGCAGAGAAAATATCTGCCCTGTGGGACAGCAAGAGCCCAGTCTCTGGAAATGACAGTCAGAGGCTGTTTGGAATGTTGGTGCCCAAGCTTGAACTCTCATAGGACAGTGATACTGAAGGCCAGACCCTCAGAATTTCTGATTGAACAATTTGGGGGTAGCCTAAGAATTTGCATGTCTAAGTTTCAGGTGATGCTAACAACAACAACAATAAAATAACACAAAAACAATAATGCTGGCCCATAGGCCACACTTTGAGAACTACTTCTACAGATGCTCTGATAAGAGAGAACCCCTAAACTGAAAGGCAAGAGAGTACATCAATTAGGAGCAAAAGTTTTAGAATCAGATTATACCTGGGTTGGAATCTCTAATTAGTCATGCAGTAGCTGTGGAAATTTAGGCAAACTATTAACACCACCTAAGCCTGCTTTCTTTCATCAGAAGCAAGAGAATAACTAATTTTATCTTTCATCATGGACATAAAAACCATAAAATAGACCATTATGGTGGTGCATGCCTATAATCTCAGCATTCTGAGACACTGAAACAGAAGGATCACAAGTTTGAACCTAGCCTAGACAACTCAGTGATTTAGTAACTAAGACCACTAAGACTTAGTAATTTAGTGATGGAGACCCTATCTTTAAAAGAAAAAGAAAAACAAAATGAAAACCATAACATACCTTCTTATGTAGCTATCATTAGTATCTGGTTATAATCAATACAGGAATAAAGTACCTGTTCTTCCCAGGGTACAACCCTATTTTCAGAGCAGAGGTTCATCATTCTACAGCAGTAATCTATAAATACCACATATGCCAGGAAACAATATTGGGTATCATTTATTTTCCAGGTACCTTTATCAGCATGTAAATGTCACCTTATTCTGGAGGAAAAAAATGGGTTTCCCTGTGCTAGCAGAAACCATAATCAAATAATTAGCTCTCTACTCAGAAGGACTGCTACCATAAGCACTGACCACTGAAGAGGAATCACTGTAACTAAATGGGTTTTCTAAAAATAAAAACAAAGAGCTATATTAGGATACCACACAAAGCCAATTTTTCCTTTGAGGGAAATATCCAAAACAATCATTCTCCATCTGACATCTCTGGGCATTCCCGAAGTCCTGGAGACCTAAATGCATCTTTGCTGACTATAGCAGAAAATCTCCATGAACAGAATTGTTCAATCTTAGCCTTTAAAATGCTTTTACCCACAGAATCTCTGTGCCAATCTTTTCAAACAAGAGAAGCGAATTGATTTAGTCTTCATGCTGGGTCATCCGTAACAGGCATGCAATCCTCAGTGGACCCAAAGGAGCCATTTGATTCACAATTTGGATTGGTAAGGCCTCAAGGGACAAAGAAAACAAAAATAGTAGGCAAAATCAGGCTCTGAAAAAAATAAAATCACCAAGCAAGTACAGGTCAACTTCTTCCCTTTGGTTTCTTGCTGAAAAGCACAAATTGGAAGCACTCTCTGCCATGGAACCTCCCTGTAGACCTTTCGAAGGCAGTGTCTCTATGGAGATGGAGAAGGTTCTGGAAACTATGAACACTTAAGAGATTGACTCCTTCTACTTTCAAAGGTTGTCAGACCAGGAGCAGGAGGAATCCTGTAACCATTTAGCAAACACTAATGGAGCTCCATTTCTCAGACGTGATGACAGGCACCTGCCCTGTCCATTTGTCAAACATGGTGACTGAAGCCTGTGACCCTCAGAGAAGGCAGCATCTGGTTCTGCCTCCAAGAAGGTCCAGCCATGCATGGAGGCTTCAAAAGTATATCTGGTTGCCAAAGGTACAAGTTCAGGAAACAGAGTTTAGTGGATCTGCTTCACAAAGAGGACCTTGGAGGCCAAGGAAGCAGAAGAAAAACATCTTACATTTGTACAACACTGTGCACTTTACCAAAAGTTTCTATGTCAACTAAAAAACACTTATGAAGCACGTCGTAGAAGTCAGACAATGTCCTAGGCACTTTAGGACCTTTGTTACAATTTTTGTACAACACTGTGCACTTTACCAAAAGTTTCTATGTCAACTAAAAAACACTTATGAAACACGTCGTAGAAGTCAGACAATGTCCTAGGCACTTTAGGACCTTTGTTACAATTTTGATAGCTATCGCACTGGCTAGTTTCTGTCAGAAGTGAATCACGAACGATGAGTTTCATTCTTATTCAAACATCTAGAAAGAGACAGCAGAATTAAATTTCCTGGTTCTGTTGGATTTCGTGTTCATTGTATTCCCTCCACGCCATCTACTCTGTAGAGAAGATGTTATTAGTAGTTTGAGTTTCACTCTGTGACCTGGAGAACTAGTAAGGAGAACTAACATTGATGGAGCACCAGCCATGAGCTGAGCCTTTTCATGTGACCTGCCAGGGGCTGAACTGTGTCTCCTCCAAAGGTGAACTCTGAAGCCCTAACACCCAGAATCTGAGGCTGTATTTGGAGTTGGGATCTTAAAAAGGATAGGTCATAAGGGTCTGCTCCAATGTGACTGGTACCTTTATGAGGAAAAGAGAGGATACAGACAGCACACGGTACCAAGGGGCCCCACGTGAGGATACAGTCACAGAGACAGAAAGTACAAGTCAAGGAGAGAGGCCGCAGAAGGCGCCAAACCTGCTGATGCCTTTATTCTTGGACTTCTGGCCCCAGAATTATACAAAAATAAATTCCCATTGTTTAAGTCACCTGCTCAGTAGTATTCTGTTATGGTAGCTATAGTAGATTAATATACCACCTCATTTTATTTTACTATCTCTATAAAAGAGATTAACCTTCAAAGAGATTAAGTTTAGAAAGGTAACTTTATAGAAATCGCATTGCCCACAGTCCATCTGATTCTAAATTCTCTGGTTTTACAGTACATCTGGTCTTTCAAACACTCTGCCTTAACCCAGAAACTTCTTTTGGTCATGTTCCAAAACACCAGATTTGGAGGTTCCTATAAGAATGGAAATGTTCACAGAGCTCCCCTCATGTGCCTACACAGGGAACGTTGAAGGCAAAGACAGAGCAAGACTATTGGAGATGAATTAGGGGTCCACAATACCTGGATGATTTATAGAGAAGCAAGGAGAAGACTAACATCCCAGCATTCCCTTTGAACAACAAGGCATGTCAGCTAAGGACTATCTCCCACTTTTTTCCCCAGAGAAACATTGACCATATTTTCTGGGTTTAGAGGACACATAAACTGACCATGGATTTTATTTGGAAAATCTCCCAAAGAAGTCTTCATATCCATACACTGTCTACCCACCAGTAGGTTACAATAGAGGTCCCTTTTCCCATCCTTATCGTGGTCCAAGAAGTTTATATTTGTAATTCCATGGAAACATTATTGGAATTCTAGCGAATTAATTCCAATCTACCACTTGCAGTGCAATCCGCAGCAAGAATAAAGACACTAAGGCATATTTATAATTATGGGTGGCCAAGGGGTCCTGAATCCAACCCAGATGAAAGTTTATTGGAACAAAGGCCTCGACCCAAAGTCTAACCTGGATTTTATTATTTAGTCAAAAAGGGAGTGGCTTGAGGATGAGCGACTGTGAGAATAGTGGGAGACACATGAGTGCTGGGAGCTGGGCTATGTAGGAGACCTAAAAGTTCCTTTGCGATATGCAGAGAGAAGGAAATGCAGAAAGACCAAGCTACATAACACAATTGAGACAGCATTTAATGTTTAGGAAGCAGTGCTTTAGTTTTGATGTGCAAATTTTTTCTTCCCTGGGAAGTCATAGCCTCTTATCTTAAGGCTGGAACCCAGTTGACAGCCCTGGAGCAGTGGCTTTGCCATCCCACCTAGCTCAACCATGTTAGGGAGACACTGGGGCGGGCAAACAAGATTATGCATCAGTACCTAAGCCAGCCCTATTTACATGGCTTAGAGCCAATTGAAGAGAAAAGGAAATAGTTGAGCCAGCTCTATACATATCAGTACATGGAGATAGGACCAGGTTTATCCAAAGTGGAGGTAACTGCTCTTTAATCATGGAGAGTCGCCCAGGTGATCCTCTACAGTGTATTATGTAAAAATGCTTCATTTGTGAACTACATGATCCAAATGTGAAAAACAAAATGTGCCTACTCTTTCACTAAGTTGCCCAAGCTGGGCTTCAACCTGGAATCCTCCTGCCTTGGCCTCCCAGAGTGCTGGGATTACAGGTGTGTACCACCAAACCTGGCTCAATTATTCTAAGTTTCGTCCTCACTATGATAGAATTCTCTGTCACTCATAGCCTTGGAGGCTGCTGCAGCCTGTTCCCCCTGATGGACCAGACACCTGCCTAGAGCACAATACCTTCATTCAACAGTCACACACCTTCCACAGGGATTACAGGCCTCCCTGTGTTCACACCGGTTCCTATTCAAATGCTGCCTGACTCTCTCTCTCTCTTTCTCTCTCTCTCTCTCTCTCAAGCAGCCCACACGTGCACCCATCCTCCTCCTCTTTTCCTGCTTTATTTCTTTATTTTTCATTGCTCTTACCACCCCCACAACAATCGTTGTCTATCTTATATTAGATACGATTTAAAAAATAAGGTGAATACTGACTTTTTGCCTTGATTTATACAGTAAAATACCCAGTTGTCATTAATTACCCTCAAAATTATTTCCCTCACTTCCAACACACTTATGCCATCATTCATGTCACTTTCTGTAGCCATTCTGGACGTCCGCTTTCACGAGTGTCTTTTAGTTACAGTGCTGTGGTTGCCTCAGTATCTTGATTCGATTCGGTGTGTTTCCATTCCATGGTCATTTTTACCTTGGGGAAGAGCCAAAGTTACACAATGCCAGATCCAGTGAATAAGGTGAATGAGGACCCAACCTGTAGTGTTTTATTTGACAGAAATTGTCATAAACTTTTATCAATAAAGTGTAATCAAAACATATGGGAAATGTTGAAGATTTTTAAACTCATTACGGTAAAAGCACATTGCCATTAGTCCTCCTCAAAATGCTCCCACTCACTTTGAACACATTTATTCCATCAGTCTTGGCAATGCATCTTTTACGCTAATAAATTTTTTCAATTTAAATGTCCATCTATTTTGGGTCATCCCTTGTATTATCTACTGTCCCCCCCCAGCCCTGCTAGAATGTGACTCCGTGAGAGCACAGCCTTTGACTACTTTGCTCAATGTCATATCTCCAGTGATTTGAAGTGTCCTGCATGAAATAGAAGGTACCAGATAAAGGAAGCAAAACAGGAGAAGCTAGGTAGTGAAGAAGAACCCAGCCTGGGTGTCACTCTCTTTCCGTAGCATCCACATCTCTAAAGGTAGCAGCTCAGGAGCACTGGAGAGCTAGAAGAGGCATCCAGACACTTGTCATCTTCTTCCTTTCAGGAGCCAAGGTCTGTGTCCGTCTCTCCTGTCTCCTACTCCTGCAGCAGACACAGCTCTCAGTGCAGCTGCCATAGTCCTTCCCTATGTGGCTTCCTCAGTGTGAGCTCCTGATTCTGTACCTCTCAGAGTTCACCAGGCAAGGACACCAATGCCTTCCTCTCCCCTGCCACCCCAGAACAACACAGAGATGGGAATTCATGGAGCCAGGAGCCAGCACTATTAGGCAGGCTTCCCAGAGTGTTCTCCAGGAAGGGCTGTGTGGTCTTTAAATCCACAAGTCAGCCTTGCATTCTGCTAAATCCTCACCTATCACTGCGCTATAACTGCAGCCTCCCACCCCCATCCACACAGGGCCTATTGAAATCAAAAGCTATGTCTTCTCTCTTCTGTGGCACCTGTCCTTAGTCCGAAGTCTGATACACATGCAGCACAGTGAGTGTGGTCTTTCATTCATTCCACACACTGGATAGGCCTTGCCTTGGACTCCAGAGGTACTGGAACAAGATTCGACCTTTGTCCCCAAGGAGTCCGCACCCTGGAAAGACGTCCAAGTGATAATGACTTGAATGTTATGAGGCCCATAAAAAAATAGACATGGTTCTTTGCTGAACATTAATACAGGGATCTTACTTTAGGAAGAGCCATAGGAAAAGTGCAGGAGAATGAATGAGTGAGACTTCAGGCTCTGGGAAGCAGCCTCATCAGCCAAAGCTTCTATGCTGCCAGCCACTCAGGTTCCTATGCTCAGGTTGATGCAGCTCCAAGGAGATCGAAGGGCCTATTTGCCTCAAATTACCATCTCTCTGTGTGCCGGTGGGCAAGGGTCTTTAGAATAAAGAATAGAGGGGAGGAGGGCACAGAGAGGAATACAGACCTCCGCACTTGCTTTATCACACCTTCATCTTTCATCACTAGCTTTGAGCTGGAGGTTTGGAGGATGGTTAGCTACCTGTTCAGCAGGAGGAAGTCTGGAGAAGTTGCTTATCTCTAAAAGGAAAAGTCTGATTTGTAGAGTTCTATTTTGCAGTACTGATTCCACCTCCAATTTAGAGTTTTTACTGCTCCAAATCCAATAGGCAGCAGAGTAAGCCTGGCTGTAGGTACAGATATCAGAGCAGATAACGAACCCAGAGGTCCCTTTCCCACCGGCTCACCTCATGGGAGAGGGATACGGCGATGGGGAGATGAGGATTCTAGAAACACTGCCAGGACAAAGTGCAAGCCACTGCGAAAGCTCCCTGTGTGGAACCTTGGGGGCACCATTCACAGAGCCCAGTTCCCTGTAAGCCCTGCAAAGCATAGATGACAGCACGTCTACATAGAAGAACAGCAACAGGGTATCCCTGAACTCCGGGGAGAAGGAAGGACAGAGAATAGCAGGGGTGGCCTGGAAGCTGAGGCTTGTGAAGGTCTGTGGGAGGGGGTATGAGGAAGAGTGTCAAGTAGGGAACAAGCATGGAGAAACCAAACAAGGACAGAAGTGCAGGAAGAGATGTGGAAAGAGGAAGAGGAAGAGACTTGGCCTGCCCGAGTTGCTACATCCACACCATGGAATGTGTGGGGCTCTCTCTGTTATTCAAGGAGGCAGCTTGCAAAAGATCAGGAAACCCAGGTTCAAACTCAAGATCAGGACCTACAAAAAGCACCTTAAGAATTCCCTGTGCTGAATAGAAAGGAGAGGGACAGCAGGGCAGGCCCCACTCTCAGGATCATCCTAGCCATAAGGAACACAGTCCTCTGGGAGCAGGGCTGGCATGGAAACACTCAGGAATGTAAAGAAAGGAAGGAAGGAAGAAAACAGCAGACGTCTGCCCTGTTTGGAGTAGCAAGAGTGGACAGTCATCTTGGGATGACAGGCTGTGCCTGTGCCTCTTTGACAGTGCTGGTGGGGAGCAACCTACTGGAGAGGAGAGGACCTCCTGCACCCTCACCAGGGCCTGTCCTGTCCTGCAGGATCCGTGGAGAGCACCAGTCCTCCCAGCAGCAGGGCAGGGAAAGCTGAATGGAGGCTTTGGGAGCAACTTTACTTCCTGAGCCTGCTAAGAGATCAGCATGTGCTTGACAAGATGACTCTGGTGCTCTGTTGCCTCCAATTGTCCTTCCAGGTGTTGGGACACAAAGGCCTATTTGAGAGTGGTCCCCAAAGGCCAAGCCTGGTATCCTCCCTGGGTAGAAGAGCATGATAAATGGAGGCGTACAGCAGTTTCTGAGCATTTACTATGTGCCAGAGAGTAAGTGTGCACACACACGCGCACACTACAAATCTGTAGACACCTGCTTGTTAGATTCTATTGTGCCAACAGAGCAAGCTCTGATTCTCAGTTTTGCCCCAGGCCAGGGCCCTGGCTTCTCCCTTCTATGTGTGAGGAACGCCTGGGAAAAGCCTGCGTTGCCGTTCCCGCAGCACAAAAGTCCCTCGTCTGTAAGCTATGTTGACTGCTTCCTTGAAAAGACTCCAGTGTGACAAATGGAACACACCAACCCTTCTGTGGAGGAAGCCCTTGGGAGAACGTCGGGGGTGGTGGCCATGCAACAGCGCGTACCTGATTACTCGGTTGCATGTTCGCTCACCCACACACAGGTCACGGGGAAGGCAGGGACAGGTGTATGCTGGCTCCTGGCCCCACCCTGCCAGCTGCCTGGGGCTCCCAGATTTACTTCCTCATGGAATGTCCTGGGTGGGAATCTGTACCTCCCTCCACGCCACACCCCACCCACCCCCTGCAGGTGCTCACCTCTTCCCTCCGGTTGGCGCTGGCCTCCCCAGGTGCAGCCTGAACTGCATTCTGGGATCAGAACTCTGCTCACTGAGCCCTGGTGTGCAGCTCACCTCACATTCTACCTTTGTGGCCCCTCCACCCCTCAGGGTCACAGGGCCTCCTTGGAAAAGGCTATGTGGAGCAGAGAGGAGAAAGGCCACCACAAGGACGGGAGAAAATGAAAACAGAAAAATAAACAAGAGCAGACAAAGACAAGCACAAAAGAGCAACAAAGAAAAAGGAAGAAGAATGCTTGGGAGCAAGAAGATGAAGAGGAGAGAGCACAGGAAACAAAGCTATTAGGGGAAAGGATCCAGCAAGCCCTCCCTGCCCGGTGCAGCCTGGGGACCCAGAAGGACCAGGTGAGCTGGAGGAAGACGACTGCCAGAGGCCAGGGCACAAACCTGCACTGGAATTTTAGGGTGACTAAAAATCACACAGAAAAACTGATGCATCTTGAGACCATAAATATTAAGTGAAATAAATCAGACACACAGCTTAAATATCACATGATTTCTCTTGTATAAGAAACTTGAAGTATAGATAAATTAAAGAGCAAAATAAAAGAGAATAGAAAGCAGACAGCTCTTTTTCAAATGGGAAAGGATCAAGAGATGGATGGAAAAGAAAGGGAGGGGAGGGGGATGTCAAAAGAATTAAGATGTGCTATGTACGTGTACCAACCCCCTACCACAAATGTAATCATTATGTATGGCAAACACATACAAATAACAAATCTTAAAGTACTTAAAGAAAAGATAATAAAAATCATATAAGATGTGTGTTAGAAAATACAAGATTCCAGTTTTCACTCCAGGGCTCTGAATGGAGTCCTCAGAATCCTCTTTTGATAAAGCAGCCCAGGAGTTTCCGATGGAAGCGTGAGAAAATACTGTTCAATCTTAAGAGGACACGTGGCACATCTCACTCAGGGGGTGATTCTCAGAATTGGAAACTTTAAAGGGTCCTCTTGGGGACATTGCTTTTGGGCCATGAATGAAAACACTGGGCTCCAGAGTGGGTCTGATTCTGCTCATCATGTGCCTGTGAGCACCTAGGATGGTGGGAGAACAATTTTCTCATCTGTGACATGGAAGGTTATGAGGTCCACTGACATCTTTGTTCCCCATGATTCTCCTAACATCAATATCCATCTTGGTTTAACTAGAAAGATGCTTACAATCAGAGGACGAAAATTAAGAGACTGTTAATCCTCTCTACCTGTACATAGAGAAGAGTTTTGCTCTTTTAAAAAAAAGAAGTTTTAAGAGCCCACTTTGTGCTCTAGGATCTGCTTTAAAATTAATGCCAGTTTGCTTAATTACATTTGTAGTCTTTCACTCACAACTCCTAACTCCTTCAATGAAAGCTTTTTTGTGTCTCAAAGTATTTTTAAGAGAAAATGATCAAATTTGTTTTACAGCTTGGTTTTCTCCATTGATTTTTGAGTGTGGTGTATCCTGATATAAATAAATTAACTCGGGTGTATGCTTGTAATTCCAGCACTTGGGAGGCTGAGCCAGGAGGCTTGCAAATTGGAGTCTAGCCTGAGCAACTTATCAGGATCCTGCCTCAAAATAAAAAGAGGTCAGGGATATAGCTCAGTATGCAGTCCCTTCAATTGAATCCCCAGTACTGAAGAAAAGCAAACCAATCAACAAAGTTAACTCTTAGAAGGCCAAAACTGATTCCACTGTCTTCTGGCAGATTGCCCCTAAATTATGATACTTGCCTTTCTGCATTGGGAAAGGAATTTACTAGATTAACCTTTCTGACTTGCTTGTGAAGCCAAGCAAGACTCCAGCTCACACCACCTTTGTAGCCTTACTTCCAGCTGGTTCCGTCCACTTCACCTGTGCCATTAAGGTTTCAAGCTTCTAGAATGTTTCTCTGCCTCTCTGTTCATTAAATTTTCCCCTCCCAAAGCTCAAGGGCTATCATATCTTTCTTATTTTCAAAATCCATATTTGTCCCTTAATTAGAACTCAACAAATATCTATTGAATGAATAGATAATTGTTCGCCCACCTACAGCAAAAGTTGGATTTTTTCTTCTTATAATTAGAAATTTCCTAGATAACAATAGTGACATCTTATTTCCTATGATGATATAATCATTCCAGTGAAGTTTTATACCCATGTCACCCTATAGCTTTACAAGAACAAAAACAAAAAAATTACAATTGCTGGTAAATTCTGGAGTGTTTGAAGGGTAACTTGTGCCAGCAGCTCAACCCTAAGAACCATGAAAAGTCCTTGATCTGATTTTCAGGTTCACCCATTATCTCCATCTACCCCATCTTCCCAATCCTGTCTTCTACTGGTCCCCAACATGTTGGTCTGACCTGCAATCTCATCTTCTGCACCAACCTTTCATACATCACCCTAACTCTACCTCTCTGCTGTTGTTCTCACCAACCACCCATATCTGGACTGCTCTTTTACCTTCCTCTTACCTCTTTAAATCCCATAAGTGCAAAAGGTACACTATGCATCCTTTCATGCCTGTAGGGACTACCACTTGTCTTAGTTACTTCCTCATTCTGGGATAAAATACCCACAAGTCAAAGGAGAAAGAGTTTATTTTAGCTCACAGTTTGTAGAGGTTTTTGCCCATAGTCAGCTAGCTCTGAGGCAGGGCAGCACAACAGAGAAGAAACAGTTTGTGGCATAGCAGGAAGGAGGCAGCAGCAGTGAGCTTTCCTTTCCCTTTTCATCCCATTCAGGTTATAAGCCTATTGGTTGGTGTCACTAACTCCCAGGGTGGGTCTTCTCTCCAGCCACACCCAGAACTATGTTAATCCAATCTGTGGGCTAATCCAGTCATTACACACCTGTGGCCCGATATCACACACATATGATCCAGTCACTCCTAAAAGCCCCAAATGGGAGATGTGAGGTTTTGGGGGTATATTTTGGATATAAACCTTAACACCCCCATCATGGCTTGTATCTAGATGCCACCTAAAGCATCATGCACTCATAGTGGGACTCTTGGCCCTGACTAAATGTAGGGTATGATACTGGGATTAAGGATGTGATGCTGGGATTAAGGGTGGCCCCCTCTGGGTGTGGGTGGCATCGCCCAGAAGGTGGGTAGCCTGGATAGAACAAAAGGGACAGAAAGAAGGCTACTGCTTCTTTGCTACTTTGCTGCCTTCTTCTGGCTCTGCTCTGCTGTGGACTGTTTTTCCTCTGCAATGACCTTCTGCCCTACTGCTCTGCCTTAGAACTGTCTAAATGACCATGGACTGAGACCTCTACAAGCTGTAAACTGAAATAAACTTTTCCTCCTTTAATTTTGGATATTGGGTGCTTTGTCTCAGCAATGAGAAAAGTAACTGAGTGAATCCCCCATGTACCACTCCCCCCATCTTACAGTGCAAAGGCTGTGTCATAGCATTCTGTATCACCTAGTGTGGCACTTACTTGTACTCAGTTTTCATATATTGGTTTTCATATCTGTTAGTCTTTTTCTACAAATGGATAATAGGGTTTGGAGAAAGTAACTGGCTATAGGACATGCTGTGGGCCTGCTTCAATCTAAGCACCCCTCTTGGGAGAATGTAGACTGGCCACAGTCCCACATGAGCAGCCATGCTGGGTCGTTGTATTTCTTCCCCAGGGCTAACATAACAAAATACCGCCAGCCTGTCTGGCACTTGGCCTCATCTGAACATGGAGATCCTTGCTTCTAGTTTACTAACAGGGAAAGCTCTCCTGCCTGCCTTCAGAGGTGGCTTCTATTTGGAGGCAATGGGAATGAGAAGGGTGACTGGAGATACTCTGGATACATGTTCCCAGGGAGATGCAAGTTCTGCTCAGTGTTTCAGTTCCCATTGCTGTAACACATACCCTTTATCACACAAAACACAACAAACCAAAATACCTTTTCTAGATGCACATATTCTGGGAATCAGAAATTCAGAAAAGGATGACTTATCTCTGCTGCAATGTGGACTCTCTGCTGGAAAGACTGGACTCCTGGAGCCACCTGACAGTGGGAGACTAGACTCCTATTCATGGGCCAGGGTGGTCACCTGGAGCCCTGACACTCTGCCTCTGCCTGGGGGCCTGGCCAATCACCCAGAACCCCAACGCTGTTCCTGCAGGGGTCCTGGGGGCTTCAGAACAAGAGCCTGGGTCTTGTTTTTGGTTCTTGGTTCTTGTTCTTGGTGTTGCCATTGCTTTTTTTTTAACTTGTTTTTGAAGTACTGAGGATTGATTCCAGGGCCTTGAAATGAAGTACATTCTGAGCTCTCTTTATTTTTTGAGATAGGATCTTGCTAACATCGTCCAGGTATGCCCAGAGTTTGCCTTACTCCTGATTTCCAAGTACTGGGATTACATGTATGCACCTCTGCTCCCAGTTTAGGATTTTTGTTATTGTTATTGTTGTCAGTGTTGGTGTTGCTATTGAGGTGGGCGGCAGCCTGCTAGGGACTGAACCCAGGGACTTCACACTGGGTTATATCCACAGACATTTTTATGTTTTATTTCGAACAGGGTCTTACTAAGTGACTAAATTGCCCAGGCTGGACTCAAACTTGCAATCTTCCTGCCTCTGCCTCACAGAGTGCTGGCATTATGAGCTTGTTTTTATCATGTAATCTTATTTCTGTTGTGTTCCCACATCTGTTCATTTTCAATAGAATGGATACAGATCCTGCCCACTCATTAGGGGAGGTATCAAGTTCACATTGTAAAAAACAATAGAGACTATATTGGGGACCATCATTGGAAAATACAATTTCTCAATCTACCATCTGGCTAAAATAGTTCCCACCCCTGTCTCCTGCAAAATATATTTATCCCTTCCTCCAAGACCACCAAGTCTCCTCCCTTCATGATAGCAGTTCAAGTTATTTAAACTGGGTCCAAGAGCACACGTGTTTCTCAAATACAGGGGTCTGAATTCATTCCTACAATCCAAACACCAGTGAACTAAAGTTATTGGCCCCATGCGCCCAATTATACAATGGTTGACCATAACCATGGTGGGCACACGTCTTCAAAGAGGGACAAAATAAGACCAGCAACACAAGCACAGTTCCAAGCGGCATCTGGCACCCAAAATGGCACATGGGCCCTGTTCTTTACTAAGGCTCAGGTCTGCTGCTAGTTCTGGGCACTTGGCTCCACCCCAAGTGTTCTGGACTCTGCCCTAAAGGCTGTTAGCTCTGTCCTCCATGTCATTGCTCCTTTGAAGAAAGAATGGTCCGAGTTTGCAGCCTAATTCTTCTCTCCACCAGCTCCTATCTAGAGCAGCTGAGTTCAAAGGTCTTTCTTCATTTGTTCTCTTGCAGGGAAACCTGATACTATCCTTAAAAAAACAAAACAAAACAAAACAAAAAAAACCTTTAAGAGCTCTTTGGATATTGATTTATAATTAATTCCACTGGACAATAGCCACAGCCACAAATCTCCTGGAGATAGGTTTCTCTCTACCTTGGGCCCCTGTGAGGCTGGGGGAGACAGCACTCTGAAGATTCTTACAAACCCTGTTGTCAGAGGGTCACACTGCAGTAAATCTCTACTGAAAATCAACAGACTAGACAGCTAATAAAGTGAGAGATTCTTAATTCTATCCTGAATTGAAACAAAAATAAAAGAAAAAGAAAAATTTTTTTTGTTTTCAATTATTGAAGCAATTGGAGACACCTGAATTTGGACTTCATATTAGATAATATTATGTTTTCAATGTTAGATTTCCTGAATGTGATCCTTGTTACATCAGAGAATGTCCTTGTTCTTGGAAGACATGTGTTAGGATATTTAGGGTAACAGTAATTGAATTCTGTGTGAAATGAACTCTTAAATGACTTGCCAAAAAAAATATGTGTCTGAACATGCAAGTGTATGGAGGAAAAGAGGAAAAGCAATGAGGCAAGATTTTAACAATTGGTGAACCTAGATATGGGGCTCATGAGCATTCATTGTGCTACTCATGCAACTTTGCAGTAGGTTGGAAGTTTTTAGAAAAATTAAAAGTTGGGCAAAATAGTGTGCCACATTATTAATTTCCACATTCCTGCATTCATATTGGGTTCATCCATTCCTGAGAGCCAAAGCAAACCTTTTTATTGTAAGACACAGTGAGATGTGACGATCACAAAGAAAAGTGTTAAATAAACTGCTGGGGAGGCTGAGACAAAAGGATCACAAGTTAGGGCTCAGCTTGGGCAGCCTAGTGATTTAGGGAGACCTGGGTTTAAAAATAAAAATTAAGGAGAATGTTGCTCCGTGTGAAGGTGCTAGGTTCAGTCCCCAATGCCACAAAAAGGGCTTTACATCACTCAGTTGTTTGGTTTCTGTTCGTTTGTTTGTTTTTAATTATTTGTGCTTGGATGACCTTGAAGAGAGGCAGAACTGTAGAAGACTGGTAAGATGATTTTCTTCTCCTCTCAAGGAAACCAAGCATGACCCTGCTTGGAGTCTCCCAGGCTCTGGGCTCAAATTTGAACTTTTTATCTGGCTTCTTCTAAGAAATGACCTCCTTCCACTTCTCCTTTTGCAGTTAATGGCTGATGTGACTTCATGTGTCACACATCAAATGCGCTTTTAAAAAAATTACTTGTCTCTTAACCTAAAATGGCTTGTTCTAGAAGAGATAACTCCAGATTTAGGAAATAGAGTTTGGTATGTGCTGATATTTTTTAACTCTAAGGTCTTATGAGAAGCAAGTTGTGTAAAGCAAAATGTTGCCAGGAATACTCTCTGGGCTCCACAGTATAAACTACATTGTCGGCCAACAGTGATGTGGTGAGCTTGTGCTCAGGGCTTGAGAATCTGAATGGCTGGTGAAGAAAGCTCTCAGAAATAGGACACAAGGTCCTCCTGTGCCAGCAGAGAGGTAAACAAGGAAATATGGTCCTCTCTGCTTCCTCCTCAGGGAGAAAAGTTGGACACAAGAAAATGGGTTGGTCTACACCATCATCCCTATGGTAGCACGGGATGGAAAGCCAAGTCCTCACTACCATCGTGAAGGAACTCCAGCTCTCAGCCAGTTGCACAAAACCCTCAAGCGAAGGTTAGTGTCTCCTCCTGCAGCCGCAAGAAGAGGAAAATGAAATCAAACTTATCATTATCATTACAAATTAACTCTGAACTAAGGGTGACAGGTATGACTGGGGATGCAAAACTAATAAACACATAATCCCTCCTCCCAAATGATTCAGTTGAGCAGACATGAGTCTGTGAAACTAAAGCCATAGAATCCATAGGAAAGAAGAGAAGGACAACCCAGGAAGAGAACATCAGGCATGAGGCAGCATCCCAGGAGGGATGGGAAGAGGGAGCCTGTTCTCAGGCACCAGAGAAGGCACAGTCTTCCACAGACACAAAAGGAAGGGAAGGCAGGATGGACTGTCATCAGTTCAGCGGATAGCAAGATCCTAGCACTGAAACCCTGAGTCAGAGTCACGTGACCAGGAGTGAACCAAGAAGCCAAGCCACGCCCTCCTAAGAGCCAGTCAGTACACTGCCCGGAGAGAAGAAGAGCCACCCCACCCACTCCCCGATAAGCAATCACTGGATTTGGAGGAACTCAGGCTGAAATGATAGCAACTAAAGAAATGCAGGAGATAATCTGAGTGACTCCCCTTGAATGCAGAACAATTGCTGCGACTTTGATTATATCAAGACTTATTTCCATATACTGATAGGTACAGAGCTGACTACGATATTTCCTTCTGTCTTCAATTGGCTCTAAGCATTGCAAATAAGGCTAGCCAGGTACTGGTATGCAATCTCTAAAGCCATCAGACAGCCTCCTATTTCCTCACATAGTGCGCTCTGTAAAGGATATGAGCACAGCAGACGGTAGAGTCAGTCAGCTCCAGGAATGTCAACTGGGTATGCGCCTCAAGATAAAGAGGCTTTGAGTCCCCAGGGCACAAAAGTTTACATATCAGAAACTGAAGCAACAACCTCCAAAAACAATTCAGTTGCTATCTTAATTGAATTACGCAGATTAATCATTGTGCATGTCCTTCTCCCTACCTGGCTAGCCAGCTCAAGTTACTCACGTAGTTCCCGCCATCCTCACTGTCACTCATCCTTGAGCCACCCCCTTCTTCACAAGATAATAAATTCTGGGAGAGGCCTTGGATCAGAGCTGTGGTCCTCACATCCTCACGGGTATTGGACTTAGGACTCCTCGGCTGCCCTTACCTTTGAAAACATCTTGGTGTCTTTACTCTCATCATGGGTTGCATTGGAGGTGGTAGATTGGAATTAACTTGCCAGATTCCAATAATGTCTCAATAAGATTATAAATATAACCCTTTGGATTATGAGGAATACCAAGAAAGAGATTACAATACTTGGATCACTGTACTCAATATTTGGGATTGAAATAAAGAAACAATTTAACACTTGTAATGTTTGATTGAATTTTCAGGCCTAAAGCTGGGAGTCTGAGCATTTACCTAGAGGATAATAATATGCAATACAGTAACTACCAGCGATTTCCCACTGTCTTCTTTTTGAAATCCAATATCGTTCTCATTGTTTTGTTTTGCTTCATTTTATTGTTTTGTTTTAGTCTCTTTAAAATTAAACAAAAAAGAAACTGAGTCAAAAAGGTACTATCTTGTGTCTCAATGAATTCATCACCAATATAATATCAGGAGTTTCCTGAATGGATGATTTCATTAAGGAAAAAAGAAGGGAAATAAGTTAAAATCACTTGATTAAGGATTTGTAAAAACATAATTACAGCTAAGCATTATTTGTTTAAGTCATTCTCTTGACATACTATATATCCTCAGGTTTGGTGATTAACACTTCTAATGTTCACATTGCAAATAAATAGTACAATATTTTTATATTAAGTGAAATAAGCCACACACAAAAAAACAAATATTATATGATCCCAGATATGGAATCGAAAAAAGTTGACTTCATAGAAATGGAGTGAAATGTTGGTAACCAAAACCTGGGGATTTGGAGAGGTAAAGATACTGATCAAGGGATATGACAGTTCACTTAAGAGGAATAATTTTAAGAGATCCAGTTTATATTATGGTGACTACAATTAATAACCTATTGTGTGCTTGAAAATCGCCAAGAGTAGAGTTGAAATGTTCTCACTACACACACACACACACACGCACACATGCACTTGTTAAAAGCTTGATTTAACCACCTCACTATATATGTGTATATATATGTATATATCAAGAACATTATGTTGTACATTGTGAATACATACAATTTTACTTGTCAATTAAAAATCAAACATTTTAAATAAAAAACAATATGTTAGTAAAATTCCACTGCCCTTTTGTCTCAGTCAATTTCCCATTGCTAGGACAAAATACCTGACACCTACCACTTCAGAAAAAAGAGAGTTACACAGACTCATGGGTTCAGTCCATGGTCAGCTGGCTCCAAGGCAGAAAAAGCATGGTAGAAGGATCTGGCAAAGGAAAGCTCTTTACCACATGATAGCCAGGAAGCCAAGAGGAAAGGGAAGACCTGGGGAAGGGGATACATACTTCCAGGTCACAGCCCCAGTGACCCACCACTTTCAGCCAGGTCCCACCTCCTAACACCTATCCAACTTGGAAGTCCTCAGTGGATTAATCCTTTAATGAGTATAGCACCCTCATGATGCAATCATCTTCCAGAAGCCCCACTTCTAAACACACGAGTTTTTCTGGTACATTCTAAATCTAAACCATAACATAACTTACCTAAACACCTAAAACATAACTAAAAACATAACCTACTGTTTATATAACAGTATAAGGCAATGAGTCTTTTAAATTATTCATGAAATATAAAGATGGAGATAAAACCAAGAGAATGAATTCAAGAAATATAAGCATCCTGGTTAAATGCCTTCTGTCACCATATTCACTAGTTTAACCACAGTTTTGTAAATTTTATCTTCTCTTAGGCTAGCACAAGATGTATCAGGACAGCATATCAAATAGAGTAGTGGATGTCTCATGCATGATTCTGGCCAGGCAACTTCTGTCTTTGGCAGTTCTGGTCTAGTCAGTTGTTTCTACGACTGAGCAGGTCAGATTTCAAAAAGCTGTTAATGTGTCTATTTGCTCGTGAGTCTATAGTGAGGCATAGATAGTCTAGCACACTCCAGTGCAGCCCTGCAGCCTGGCCTCGAATCCCACCTCTGCCACTCACCTGTGACCTGGTTCTCTAATCTCTCTGTGCCTCAGTTTGACCATCTTTAAAATGGGGCAGAGGATATGAATAATAGCCCCTATTGGGAAAATTAAATTAGTCCATACATTTAGAACAGTGCCTGGCATATAAAAAGTGCTCAGTAAATGTCAACACCGTCAGTTATCTATCAAAGCTTCAGAATGTATACAATAAAATAAAGAGCAAAATAAAAAACAGATAAATACTAAGTAAAAGAGAAAAAATAGCAAAAGACAAAAAAGGAAGTAAGAAGTTTAAATAATTCCCCAAATTATATCATATATATATATATATATATATATATATATATATATATTATTCAGCCAGGTGTGGTGGCACATGCCTGTAATCCCAGCACTCAGGAGGCTGAGGCAGGAGGATTGCTGCAAGTTTGAGACCAGTCTGGACTACAAAGTGAGTTCAAAGTCAGCCTGAACTATGGAGAGAGATCCTGTCTCAAAAAAAAAAAAAATATATATATATATATATATACATACACACATATATACATATGCTAATTCATTTCACTTATGGTTTCCCTTGGATCATTGAATAAAAATTTTTTGCTATTATCTGTTTGCTTTTTCTTTATAAGAAAGACTATTCAGGACCAGTGATACAGTCAGCAGCACAGTACCTGCTTGGCAATTGCAAGGTCCTGAGTTCATTTCCCAGTACCAAAAAAAAAGAAAAAGAATCTTTTTTGTCTATGTCTTGTATAGTTCTCTAAATAACTCCTTTGAAAATAATGATACACAGTGTATTAACTATTGTTATACTCATTATTTTATGAAGTTTTGTTTTATTTTTTCATAAATTTTTTTAAAACTTCAGATTTCCTCAAAACTGTACATATTGATGGTGTCAGTTCTTTTTTCTCTTTATTACCTTAAAGACTTGTTTCATTTTTGTCTTTCTTATTTTCACTGTTTGTGAAATTTATGAGACCAGATATTAGGAATTATGGACCTTTTCACAAATCTAAGATAGATTCCTGATATAATGAAATCTAAGTTACTATTCCTAAACAATAAAAGTATCTTTTCAGTAAAATGGAATGCCTGCAATATCAAAATATTATGACTATATTACACTTCTTTTTTAACTTAATTTTGTCTTGCTTTACCAAGCAGAATTTAGACCATGGATGATGGACAAACTAGAGTGGCCACAGGTGACCACTGTTCCTGGGATCAGAGTTGATGTGTTTAATTTTGGTGCATGGCTTTGTTATCCACAAAAATTAACAAATCGAAAGGTCATAAGTAAGGTATTCCTAAAAGACATGGTATAAAGCGTTGAAAAACACATGTTCCTCCATAACGAAAACTACATTTACCCTACATTGGCAGCATGCAGAGCTGTGCTCCGGGTACAATGAATAGCTGTTGCTCAGGGAGCCTAGTATGGTGGCAAACACTCAGAGTATATTATCTCAACTACTTACACCAAAAAAGGGGTGGTATGGTTATCTGCACTCTGTCGATAAAGAAACTGACTCAGACTGGTTAAATAACCTGCCTGACTGGCAGAACCGTGACCCAAGCCCTGGCCATCCCACTCGAACCTTGCTCTGCCCTGGCGCCCCCACAGTGACTCCTGGCTTCACACCAGCTGCAGGCTGAGCACAAGCGACAGCAGAGCGAGTGTCCCCCATAGGCCCAAGCTCCAGGCCCTGTCAGCCTACAAGGAGCAAAGGCACCAGACACCACCTCTGATGGGGGGAGAGGGCCCGCCGCCCTTGGACACCTGTGTGACCTGCCGGGAGAGACAGCCCAGCCTTACCAGTTTGCATTGGGACCAGGGACGTACAGCATCCTTTGCTTTCCACAGCTTTTATTTCTTTATCCATTAGTGGGATTTTGTCTTATTTTCTTGATGCTTAAAAGAATAAATTCTCTTTAAAATTTTTCAGGACACTTAGTAAGGTTATTTTTTTTTCTGAGTTTTTTGTTTGTCTTTTTTTTCTTTTCTGGGTCTTTTTGTTTGGTTTTGTTTTTAAAAACTCTGGAGATTGAGCCTAGGGCCTTTATACTGAGTTACATTCTCAATTCTTTTTATTTATTTGTATTTTGAGATAGGGTCTCGCTAAGTTACTAAGTTGCCCAGGTCAGACTCAGATTTATGATCCTCTTGCCTCAGCCTCCCAGAGTGCTGGGATCACAGGTGTGTGTCACCATGCCTGGCTAGTAAGGTGTTTTTACAATGTGAGTGTATCTTCTAATCCCACTTCACGGAGCTAACACTGCATTGTAGTTCCTTTCCCTTCCACACCGCTGTTCTGTGTGACTGTACATGGCCATTTGTACATGCACAGAGCAGGACCCTTTTGAAAGCCTGGGAATGTGACCCACAGCCCTGCCCCATTTATCCTAATAGTGCAACAAAAACTCAGTCTGCTGCTTGATGGCCAGCAGCCTCGATGTTTGTAAAAGGAGAATAAAGTCAGCACCATCTATCACTCCAGCCCTAGTACAAGTTAGGGACTCGTGTTTGAAATAAAATTACCTACATCCTTTGGACTGTGCGGGTCATTCTCTATTTCAGAATTAAACCCCACAATTCTTTCTGCAATCCTCCCTGCTGACACCTACATAGAAATGATAAAACAGGATGGCAAACAATGAATATTTGTATTTATTTTAACATGTCGAAGAAAACACAAGCCCGTGGCATATCGAAGTCACACTGATATAGGCCTTGTGTCAAATGTGGACTGTTGGCGGTTACATGAGGATTTCTACACTATCCAGTACCTATTGGATTAGTCTTTGAATAAATAAAATACTTGAGGGCTAACCTTGTTGAAGTAAACATGGTTAGTTTTTCTTGCTAACTAGGGTGTTCCTGTTGAACCTCAGTAGGTGGTGTCCCGCCCAGTAGAGAAGACAGAGTAAACTCCCACCTTGGCAAGATGGTGCCCTAGCCTTGGGCTTAGCAAGGCGTGGGCAGCCTGTGGTACAGAAGCCGATTTCCAAGAGGCAGAGCTCACTATCCAAGTGCTAGGTTCCAGATCCCACTGCTAACCAGCTTGGACCTTTCACCCGGTGTATACAGGGGCAGTCACGGCTCCCACCCCAGGGGGTGAAATCACTTCCTGAGCCAATTCCTGAAGAACACAGAGTGCGGACTGGCGTGGCGAGCTGCTGGCAGGTGTGTGGCAGCAGCGTGACGAACCGGCTGTCCTCAGCTCAACCTCATTGTGTGCTGTGTGTACTTGCACTGCAGGGAACACAGCAAGTTTCAGGATGATTGCTAGGCATTGTCAAACACTGGGCGAGGTTCCGTATTTATATTGTGTTCTTTAACTTTTACAACTTGTTAAGGTAGGTTGGGGGTCCTGGAGATTGAACACAGGGCCTTCACCCTGAGCTACTTGCCTGGTTTTTATTTTATTTTTTATTTTAAGAGAGTCTGAAAAGGGCACTAAATCACCCAGGCTGAGCTCAGCTTCCCCGAGCGCTGGGAGTACAGATGTGTACCACCATGCCAGGCTGAGGTAGGTGCTCTTAACCCCATTTTCCAAGTAAGAAAACTCAATTGATTTTTCGTTCAGTGTGATACCACCTAGAAAGTCCTTTCTGTAGAGACAAAAGAAAAGGGTATTGTAAGTGTAGGGTGCTATAATCAAATAGGATAGACTGGATGGTTTATAAGCAGCATAGCTTTATTTCTTACAGTGTGGAAGCTTAGGAAGTCTGAGATCGAGGCTCTGGCAGATTGAGGATCTGGTAAGGACCAGCTTTCTGGTTCATAAATGGCCATCTTCCCTGTGCCATCACGTGGCAGAAGGGATGAGGAACTTCTGGGCTCTCTTTAATAACAGCCCTAATCTACCTATAGCAGCTCAGGCCTCAGGCTGTAGTCACACCCTAAAGGTCCCACATGTAGACACCATCACACTGTGGCTTATACTTCAACAATTAAATGATGGATGAGCATTCAGTCTGTCGCTGGAATACGTACACATATGTTAGGTGCATGCTATGCTCTTACATAACTTAATGTATGTACACCAAGCAACTTCTATCTAAACACTGTATTTTTGATACCAAATGTCTGTGAGAATGTGCAGAAAATCAGTCTTTTTTTATTTTTATTTGTACACGTTTGCAGAACATAATGACTGCATTCACTGTGGGGAGCTTGTCCAAGCACAGGACACACCTGAATTCTTTTTACTTCACCTTCCCCTCTTGCCTCTCTCCTTCCTCCATTTCTTGGTTTCCTTCCTACTTGGAAAAGATCTATCTCCCTGTGTCCTATTATTTATCGTTTATTTTGCTCTTTAATTTATTTTTATTTTGAGTTTCTCACATAAGAATAGCAATGTGATAGTTAAGCCTGTATACTGATTTATTTCATTTAATATTATGACCTTGAGTTTCATCAAGTGTCCTACAAACGCTCAAATTTATCTTTCTTTGTGGCAGAGCAGTGCTTACTTCAGCAGTACATATATTTCATGGCAGACTAGTACCCCACTGTGAGTAAATATCACATTTTTCTTACCCATTGGTTTGTGGGTGAACATACAGAAAATTACTCTCATACATTTAATAATAGGTATCCAAAGCTTGTACTGGGTATGATTATTAAGCCAACAGTTTTAATAGTGGGAACTTAACTTCCATATCTATTGGGACAAATATGCCAAGATAAAAAAGTACCATGATATTCACTACAACATTGTTTATAGCACCAAAATGTATTACCAACATAAAAATCTTCTGATATGAAGCAAAACAAATAATGATATGGCATAGTCTTTGAAGGATAAAAGGTAGGGACGGTATTCAAGGTATGCATCTTCTGTCTAATTGTAAATTTTTATCAAGGAAGAGAAAAATCTTTATGGATAACAGCAACCAACAGTGGCTTCTGAGAGACAAGGTGTGGTGGATTGACAACTGGTGGTCAACTTGTGCGTTGGGTGATACTATGTACCCCCAAGTCCTCATATACTTTTGACGGGGCTGAGTCTGGCACTTGTAATTGATTTGTTGTCTAGAGCTGGGATTGGTGATGTGAGTGTTGTACCCACCCAGGGATGGAGCTGAGATACAGTGTAAAGGAGGCGGGTCTTCCTCTTGCTTGCTTCAGCCCGCACTCACTCTCATCAGCGCACCTTGCTGTTTGGTGGCTCCCATGAATGGCAGCCCCGCCACACCACGCTGCCTTGGAGCCAACTAAGTATGGATTGAAACCTCCCTGAGAACTGTAGGAAATAAATCTTTCCTTCCCTAATTTTGGGCATCAGGTATTTTGTCTAGGCAATGAGTGAAAAGTAACTAAGACAATTTGTAACACCCAGCTGAACCAAATCAGTGTGGTTCTGGGTGCAGATGGCTGACCTTAGGATCGTTGCCATCAACATAAAAAAGAGAACTAAAAAGTAGTTGGTTCTTCTGTTGCTGTTGGTTCTCCTGGAGAATCCTAAAAAGCTTCTTTCTTGATGTGAACTTGGCTGTTGTCCTTGTCAGAGGAGCTCAAGACCTTGTTGTCACTGAGAATGGCTGCGATTCACTTTGGGGGAGATTCAGTCCTTTCTTTGAGCATTGTTTCCTGGCCCCAAAAGGAAAAATGGTGTGCTGTTCAATTTCCTGGAGAAGCTTGTCACGCTAGCTTCCTGATATGAACTCGGCTGTTCTCATTGTTGGAGCAGCGCAGGACCTCATTGTCACTGAGGATGGCTGTAGTACTTTTCGAGGCAGCTCTAGTCCTTACTTCGAACATCATTTCCTGGCTCCAGTGCAGAACCCTCAGTCTGCTGGCCCAGAACCTTCATCTCACTGACACAGACTTTCTAGTTTCCACCACTGACCTTTGGGCCTTCCCAGTGTAGATCCGAGAAACATTGCCTGAGACATTGCCATGGGCTCCAGGCATTCAGCTGAACTCGTGGAGGACATCACCATGGGATCCAAGCCCTCAACTGCATTCTTTGGGGTCTTTCATGTATAGACATTTCCTGCACTCTTTCTTTTGTATTTGA